>MU262286.1:0-17500 GCA_020310875.1 Ceratopteris richardii
ATGGTAGTGGACCTCTATGTGCTTACTCCTTGCAACATCGGATTGCTAACCAAGAAATACTTGACATGTTATCATCCTATATAGGAGTGGTTCCAACTTGCACTTCAGATCAACCATAAGCTTTTTATTCCACATTGCTTCACATGTGGAAAATGCTAGTCCTCAATATTCAGCCTCCATGGATGAAAGTGCAACAATAGGTTGTTTTTCGAGATCCATGTGATAGGTTTCTTCTTATCATGAACGTCCCTGAGTTTGATCTCCTATCCCTTCAAACTTGGCCAATTAGCGTTGCTAAAGCCTTTGACCTGCAATTCTTCACCAAACTTGTAAAACAAAGCTTCATCAATTGTACGCTTTATGTATCTCAACACTCTTCTTGCTGAATTTAAATGTTCGCTTGTCGAAGCTTGCATAACTGAGAAAGTACACCAACATAAGATAGATCAGGTCTTGTAATGTTCGCGTAGATTAATGATCCTACAATGCTTTTGTATGTTGTTACATCTTCCAATAGTTCTCCATCATTTGACAAAATCTTTGTATTTGTGTCCATGGGTTGAGTAAGTGGTTTGCATCCACTTATTCCAAATTTGAAAAGAACATCCAACAGGTACTCCCGTTGCATCAAGAAAATGTTACCTTTCCCATAAACAACTTCAATTCTTAAAACATATTTCAGCTCTTCGAGATAAAATTTTAAACTCCTTAACAAGATTTTTTTTGATATCTTTAATCCTTGTAACATCATTGCTTGTTATGATGAGATTATCAACATATATGCAGATATATACCTCTCTATTCTCTTCCTTCTTCATGTACAATGAAGGATCTTCACTACTTCGGTTGTATTCTCACTTAGTTAGACACTCTACCAGTCTATAATTTAATGATCATGGTGCTTGCTTCAAGCCATAAAGTGCCTTCTTCAACTTGCAAACAAAATTTGGATGTTTTTCATCTACAAATCCATGTATACCTCTTCTTGTAGTTCTTCATCGAGAAACCATTTTTTATGTTGAGTTGGTATAATGGCAATCTCCTTGAAGCCTGTTGCTAATTAAAGTTCTAAGTGTTCCCATCTTGCAATCGGCTGAAAAAATTCATCATATTTATGCCTTGTGTTTGTTTACATCTTTTGGCACACATCTAGCTTTATGTCTAGCTAGTGAACCATTCAGCATTCTCTTTACATTTAAACATCATTTTGTTTTGGAAACAATCTTCATACCTTCTTTCTTCGCATTAGCTTCCAAGGCGTTATTTTTAAGAGTTTGATCTCCTCTTTGTCGTACTTGTGTCCATTCCTTAAACTATTGTATCAGCCTATAGTTGTATACCCTGTCCATGAAGATATTCCTTTCATTACCTTTAGAGATTTCTTCTTTAAACCCTATTCAACTTTACTCAGAGTATTACCTCTTATATTTTTCTTCACTTGCATCTATCTCGTTGTTGGAGTAGCAGTTGCTTCGTTTCAACTCTACTATAAGCTGAATTTGGCGACAAATATGACTTGCAATTCGCTCTCTTGATGTTGATGTAGATTCCTCTGGACGTGAAATCTTTGTGCTGCAACGCCTGGACTTCTCTTTGATTAGTTTCTTGCATAATCATCATAATCTTCTTCAAGAAACATTTGTCCTTTCCTTTATCTATCATGCCATGGTCTTAGTTCATCATAGACCACATCTCATGAGACTCTTATTTCCTTTTTTGTAGGGTTGTACACTTATATTTTTTTTTCTTCGTTCGTGTAGCCAATGAAAAGCATTTTTTTACCCTTGGCGTCCATCTTTGTTCTAACTTTTTTGTGGAATGTGAGCAAGTAAACACATCCAAAAACTTTGAGTGTGTAATCAAGTCTTAACCAGAATATACCTCCTTTGATGTCAAGTGATGTATTCCAATGTTGTGCGACCTATTCATCAAGTAAATGGAAATTGTGGTAGCTTCAACCCATACACATGGTGCCTTCATCTCATTAAGCATGCATCTTGCTAAACATTCAGTGAGTATGCCTAGTTTTTTCAACTACTCCATTTGTTGAGGTGTATACCTACAAGTAAACTTCCTTTTGATCCCATTCTCTTGGTAGAAAATAAAAAAAAACTTTGGAGAAGTATTCCAATCCACCATTAGACCTTAAGGTTTTGATAGAACCTCCTGTTTCTTTTCAACTTGAGTTTTGAATCTCTTGAATATAAAGAACACATCTGATTTTTGCTTCATACAAAACAACCATACTTTCTTGAGTGATCATCATGAAGGTGACAAAAAATCTATTATCATCCATTGATGCCTCTTGGGTAGGTCCCCGTACATCCATATGTACCAATTACAAGACATTTCTGGTCACATAATTGCTCCTTTTGAATGTTTCCTTGTTTGCTTTCCTACTTGACAAGCTTCACAGAACTCATGTAGTCCAATGCTATTAAATTTTGGAAGATCTCTTAACACTTCATGTTTGCTCATGTCCTTTAGCTTTGGAATGGTTGATGTGTACCTATTCTTTTGTGCCATAAGTCCAGCTCTAAAAATCTTCTTGTTCCAAATTAAATGCACATGACATTTCCATTTTGGGATGTTGGACGTACATCCTTGCCTCTCTTCTACCTTGAGCAATGACCTTGAAACCTGCCTTTGGATTCTTTATGAAGCACCCTTTCTCATTGAATATGACATGATAACCCTTCTCTACCATTTGTCCTACTGAAAATCAAGTTCTTTGAAATTGTAGAAACCTGAAGAACATTAGATACTACCTTTGCTCTACTTGTATCTCTATATGTATCAATCATGTGTTGGGTATCATCACCTGTTTCAAAACATCCTTTTTCTAGTTGGTACCTATAGACTAGCGAACCAACTCTCTTGGCATGACATATGGTTACTACAACTTGATCAATGTACCATTTTTTTTTCATCTTCGTAAGAGCTTCTATACACATGTCTCCATTGCAAGTAATGTGTCCTTGCTTCCTTCACTTGAGGTGCTTGCATAGTTACATTTGGACTCCTTTGATTGCGTCCATCTTTTCTTCACATATTTCAGCCAACAACCACTAGAATAGTATCCTAATTTACCCAATGATAGCATGTTATGGCTATATATGAATTATAGGAGCCTCAACCTCTTCACTCTACTTCTACCATCGACCTCTTCCTTGTGTGTTGGCATTTGATCCATCCTTATATGTCTTACAAACTATTTTGATTGTAGTTGGAGTTGTTGTGACATCTTCCTTTCCTCTTGAGTTCTTCCTTTACCTCAATCTACATATGACATTTGGTTGTGTTTGTCCTTTCCTTTGGAGCCACCAAGTTAAGATCTTCTGAGACAAGATGAGGGATTAGTTGTTCAAAACCTGGATATCATCTTTCAAGTTAATGGAGGTTATAAAAGGATTCCATCTTTCATGTTCTCTCCATCCATTGAGAGTAACAACATACAAGGGTCTTATCTTCAACTATTGTGGCTAATAAGAATCCAAAGAATCACTTAGCTTCTTAATCTTCAAAGTATATTCAACTATGGATTGACTCTAACTTTTCTTGATTGTGTTCAACTCATTTTTAGTTGAAGTTTCCTAACTTTTTTATTTGTTGAATAAATACTTTCAAGAGCTTCCCAAGAATCCTTAGCTATTACTAGATGTTGAATGCCCTACCATGGCATTAGTAATGATGTGAAATAAGGAACATGAATCATCCTATTCCTCTCTTCCACATTCTTTGCTTGCCTCCTTTGGACTTCGAGTGGATTGTAGCTTGACTGATTTGAGTTGAGCATACATATCTGCTCATGATACCCCACAAACCATTTGCCCATTAGGTAGTTGATCATTCTAAACTTCCACACATGATAGTTATCCTTATCCAATTTCTCTACTTGTGTGACCCAACTCGACCAGTGATGACTATTTGAGAGTTACCTCGAGTGGTTATATCGTCCTTTGCTCTTCAGATTGTGAGCTCCCCCTTGATTTGTAGCTCCTCTGTTGCTTTTCTTCAACTCTAACCTTTTTGTTGAAGGTCTCGCACAAATTTTTCTCTAATACTAGCTATGGAGAATGAGTTGTTTTCATATCCTCAACAAGAAGTGTGTAGTGAACCCTTGTAGGTCAAGCACTTGGACAAGCAACTACACTATTAGATTGCTTGCTACTCTCACTGAAAACTCAAATGGTATGTGAGTTTGACCATGAAAATAGACAAACAGATCTTTCCAAGAAGCTATAAATCACTCATTTGGATAAGTTTTGGTTAGAAAACTCAATTGACAAAAATAGCTACCTGTCTAGATTGATATGTTGAGAGAACTAGACTTCACTTTCATATTGATAACTCAAAAATATAGATCCTTTGAAGGAGATATTGAGATAGAGAAAACTAAACAAGAAAATATTTCAAAAAGCTAAAAATCATGCAATTTGGATAAAGTTTTAGTCGAGAAACTCAACTGACCTAAATAGATTACTTGTCCACATAAGTATGGTTGAGAACTAGACTTCAGACTCATACTGATAACTTAGAGAATATTAGATCCTTTGATGTAGATTTAAACAAAGAAATTACACAAGAAAAGCTTTCCAAGAAGCTAAAAATCATGTAATTTGGATGAGTTTTTGGTGGGAAACTCAATTGATAGACTACATTGATAAATTAGAGAATATAGATCCTTTGATGTAGATTTAAAAAAAAGAAATTACACCAAGAAAAGCTTTCCAAGAAGCTAACAATCATGTAATTTGGATGAGTTTTGGTTGGGAAACTCAATTGATAGACTACTTGTCTACACAAGTAATGTTGAAGAAATAGATTTCACTCTCGGACTAATAATTCATTGACATAAAAGCGGTGAAGGAGATATTTGAGATAGAAAACAAGTAACAAGATAAAGCTTTCCAATGAGAGTTTAAAATGCAAAAAATGGTTACATAACACACTGAGATATGAGCCTCACAACATGATTGTGCACAAAGTGATGTGCGGCTAGAAAGAGTCTACGAGAAGACAAAACGACAAAATGGCTTCTAAGATTTAATCCGACGATTGAGGGCTCTTGGCCTCTTTCTCTCCTTGTTGAGAAAGTGCTCCCGCTCCAATTTTATAGCCAATGAGCATGTGAAGAAGTTTGTGCTTCTTCTTAAGTCACCACTTTGCATTTGATTGCCCACTACATGCCACTCACGTATAGCACAAATCTTGTATCTTTATTCATCATGAAGTATGATAAAAAATGGTCTATCTTATCATGGATCAGCATGAATGTGTCCTTTGAGCTGAGACCAAAGGCTGAAATAGAAGGTGCCATTTTCATGAGAGATGGTAAGGATTTGAAGGATCAGTGATGTATCGATAAAAAACATTTATTTCAGTTCAAGGATCAAATGACATGGTGATAAAAAACATCTATCTTGGCATGGATTAGCCATGAATGTGTCCTTTGGAGCTGAGACCAAAGGCTTGAAATAGAAGGTGCCATTTTTGTGAGAGATGGTAAGGATTTGAAGGGAGATTCTCTGACATAAATGTTAATGTCCCAAATGTTTATTGGTCAAATACCATAGAAGTCCCCAAAAAGCAATATTTTTCAAAGGGCCCTTCTTGAGATGAAAATTTCAATATCAACATTACACATATAGAAATTTCTTTGTTTCTTTTGAGTAGATTTCTCTAGAAATTTTGAAATAACATACATTAGTGGATTACTTTAAGCACGAGGAATTTGGGAAGCATTATTAATGAAGATTTAGTTAAAAAATATTGCAATTTTGGATTTTGTTTGCAGATAAATGTGCAAGCCATCAATTCGAATCAGAATGGCAATGGGTACATAGAGTGTAGAAATTCTATAATGCTGATTATTATGCCTCTACAAGGATGGATACATTTTAGCATCATACCAATGACCAATATAAGCTTTTTTCTAAACAATCGAAATATGTTTTTAAGTACTTGCTTTTAAAATTTGTTCTTTGGTCTCTTGGAAGTATACATGCTATTCATTCATGTCACTTATCAATTGCTTCATACAAAATGACTACCTAATGGAACTAGTACTAGTTAATCAATGAAAGGAGTCAAGATATAACACCTAATTTTAATCCAAAGCTTGGAGGTTTGATATTGCAATCTACTCTCTTGATAACTTGAGTTGATTGGAAAGTACAATAATGAATGGATTCGCAATCGTGGGACTCCTGAATCCCACACAAGAAGGGGTTGAATGTGTAGCACCTATTAGGAATGAAGTAGAACTTGAAGGCTTTGCTAAGGTAAGGGGTGTCTAAAGGTTCCACTCATTCCCGAAGGGGTTTGGTTTGACTTCTCACCACCACATGTGGATGAGGCATGTTCTACCAAACACAACTCATAGTGCTTGAACTCATGGCTTCCCCAAGAGGAGGCAAATGATTGAGCTAGTGAAGCTAGCACTAATGGACATTCTATCCAAAATTTTTGCTCATAATTATATTCAATGTTTGATTAGTATGAATGCTAGTGATAACCACACATGTGCACAGCGATAAACATTTTCAAAAGGCTATCAAGTTCACAACAACATACACAATACAAAAGCCTACATGTGCTATGATTGTTCAATTATATTGATGCATGATTTGGATGTATACATATCATTGTGATATCTTAGCATTGTCTATCTATTGTAACAAAATTAATGTGCACTTTCAAATGGGAATTATATTGTTTTTCTTGATCACTATGTCATGCTGGGTTAATGGTTATCTATTCTATTAGTTTGACTTCTCTACTATTCTAACTTGTAACTAAGATTTTTTTATATACTTAGTCTTTGGATTTTTGGTTGCATACGTTGAACTACCATTCATATCAGAATTGGTACTACCAAATTTTAACAAAGTAGATAAATTTAACAAAGAAGGTTCTTGGAGGAGTACCAAAAAAAAAGGAATAAAAAGAGGATAAATTTTATTAAATTTAATCATAATTTAGTCTTGTCTTGTTTTGCGGCGTTTTTGCGCAAAACCATTTGGACAATTTAATCATATATTAGAAATGGGTGATATGGTTTGGTAGGTCTTAGTTTTCAATAGTTGTCTGCTCAATCTCTAAATACTTTATTTTCTTGCATAGAGTTTTCAATATTGGTATTGTTGATTGAAATAATAACTGGGTGCTATGGATACAACCTAATTTTGGATAAGAATGTACTATTGGTGATGAGCTACAATGTCTATTGAGTTACAATGTGTTAGAAAAAATGTTGGAGTGTAATATTTTAATTGGGCATGTTTTGTATTTGGATAAACTCTAATGATAATGGTCTAGTATGATCATTCAAATATAAAATACAACTAATTTTGAGCCTACAAATTTCACTTAGTATTTTCATTTGATTGATCTGATAATTTCACTTGAAAGACATTGGCAATCATTAGCTACTTCAAATTTGAGTGTGACTTAGTGCCTTGGATATCAACATATTTTGGTATGGATTTCCTCTAAAGCTACTTTATCACGATCATTTTCTTTAACCGTGATATTGGAGCTTTCTTTTTCACCATCATTTTCACATAAATATGGCACAATAGATGTCAACTTACTCTTATAATGTAATCATATCGACAATCTCATGAAAAGAAGGATTCTTGAATTATTGTGTGGATAATGATCCTATCTATGCACTTTTGGTGAAGCAATTTTCATTTGGTCTTTAGCCTTCCCTGAAATTAAACAAAAGCTCTAGTATTTGGAGCACGTTTATAAAGCGATGCTTTTAGTCCTAACATTCTTTTTTTGGGGGGGTCCTTGAATGACAATAAAAAAATTACTTATGGTTTCCTATTTAATTTTTATTTGGAAAATTTCTACTACAATTATTAAGATGGGAGATGTATACCTTTTCAAATATCTCTATTCATAGAGTTAATAGATTATATCCTTTTGTTTGGTCTCTTTTTGAAACTCCAATGATTAATAACACAAATTTTGATGATATTGGAGAAAGAAACTAGTCGTTTGACACATGATTGTTGAATGTTCAAGAAATATGCTAGTGTGGAAAATATCATTATTATGATTGCTTGCGCTTCATTTTGAGCTTTTACTATTAGAAAATTCACTCAGAAATGATACTATTTTATTGATTCTAATAAAATATATAATGGAAATATCATTGTTGCGTTACCTGGATACTAATTGGTGAGATGAAATTAGTGTCTTTCCACCATTGGTGAGATGAATGTAGTGTCTTTCCACACAATTGAATTTTTGCTATGTTCCTTTGTTTCTCATCATCTTAGTGAGAAGTTTGAATAACTAATTACAATTGAATGTTTCATTTGGGACTAGGTATAAATACGTTTTGGAGGTAGGATTGTTGGGCATGATAGTGGTTTTCCTTAAACTTATCATTCCATTATCTAAATTGAGAATAACTTATTTATTTGGTTCGTAAATGTGGAGTGGTCATTAATGTGTAAAGGTTTTTGAATCCCTAGTTTTATGGACATTGCTTCTTTGGAAATATATGGGTTGTAGTTGGATACCCATCGCCATCTGGTTGATGAGTTGTTAAACTAGCCACTCTGAGAGACCATGAGGCTATTTGTCATGGAAAAAGGAAACCATCCCACAAACCTCAAATTCCATGTGACTTTCTATATCTCATTATTGGTTTAGAATTTGGAAAAAAAAATCCGAATTTATCATGGAGCTATTCCTAAGATTGACTATTCTATTTCCCTAATTTTGGCATCCAAAGGTCTTGTTTTGACTTGATGATATCATCAATGACATCATCAATTCATAACCACCATTGTTGAACCACCCTTGAAAGATGAATGGAAGACAACATTTCGAACAAGGTACATGCATTTTGAGTATATAGTTATGCCATTCGATCTTACAAATGCTTCAATCATCTTTTAGCATATGATAAATAATCTCTTTCAAGAATATCTAGATGATTTTGTGGTGATTTATCTCAATGATATCTTGATATTCTCCAAAAATCTTGAGGATCACGGATGCCTCATAAAGATAGTTCTAGAGAAGTTAAGAGAAAATGTTTATATGCTAAATTGGAGAAGTGCTCTTTCTATCAAAGAAAAGTGTATTTTTTAGGGTACATTGTCTCAAAGAAAGGAATATTAATGGACCCTAAGAAGATCGAGATAATCCTTGATTAGGCTACCACCTTCATGTGTTCAGGATGTACAATGTTTTCTAGAGTTCGCCAATTTTTATAGGATATTCATCATAGATTACTCCAAGATAGTGACTGTAAGGGATTGAACTCACAACCTCTTGGTTAGGAATGTGATGGGCTAACCACTTGCCCCAAAAGCCATTGGTTGAGGATTACTTCTAATCCTCTCTCTTAGAGCGTGGTTCAACCATCTCCTACTAGGATTATGTTACAGTGACACCTCTTACAAAGCTTACAAAAAAATGCAAAATTCTCATGGACCAAAGAAGTAGAAGAAGCCTTCTAGACCTTGAAATCAGGCATTCACCGCTGCTCCAATTCTATTCCATTTTGATTCTACCAAGCCTTTCTTTCTAGAGACAAATGTTCAAACTTTGTCATAGGGGTCATTCTATCCCAACATGGAGATGATGGCACCCACATCTAGTTGCATATCATTCAAGGAAATTATCTGGTCTGGAGATTAATTATGAAATCCATGATAAAGAACTTCTTGCGATAGTGGATGCATTTGATACCTGACATCACCATCTAGAAGGAGCATATCATAAAGTTACTGTATATATAGATCATAAGAATTTAGAGTACCTTATGAACACGTGAATCCTCAATAGAAATGGATGAAGTAACTTTTATCTAGGTTCGACTTTGTGATCACATACTTTCTAGGATGCCAACAATGTCCATCAGATGCCTTGTTAATAGGATCTTATCTTGCACCAGAGAAATCCAAAGAGGCCTTTGATCAACAAGAGAGTGTATTACCCAAGCCTGAACATCTCCACTTAGCAACTATCTCTTCAAGCCATCATGAATATTCAGCCTTGACTCATTTGATTCGTAAGACTCTACCACATGATGAATTGTTTTGTAACATCAAGAAGAAAAATTCAAGAAGGAAAAGTTCAAGAAGTAAATGAGTTTCAAGAAAAAGGATGGGTTACTATTCTATATGAACCTATTGTATGTCCCTTCAAGAAAGCCCTAATTCAAGTACTTCAACAACATCATGAAATATTGATATACACTGAGGACCACCAAGGCACTTTTTTCCTTCTTTAGGAGGTTTTTTCCCTTGGCTTGTATATACATCTATACCCCTAATGTCACTTATCTTTGTACATCCACTTGGTAATACATTTACTATTGTGTGTTGTGATCCAAGCTTATTCTTCTTCCTTGTGCTTTTGTATGCTTCCACAACCCTCAAACTCCAACAATATCAGAGTAGGTTGTTGCTTCATCTAGGGTGTTGTCAACTCCCATCTAGTCACAATCTCATAATCACATAAAAATTGGTGAGCATACTTAGGGCAAATCGTAGTGCTTGTGTAGGCAGTTACATTATTTTATGCCAAAACATATATATAGGTGTTGGTTAGCTAGTACAAGCACCTCAAAGTCTTCTACAGATTTAGCAAAGCTCAACATAATAGTTTTGATCAACTTTTTGAGATATAGTCCATTTCTTTGCATCAGGGTATTTTACTCAGTGGCCACATGTGAAAGCAATGATGTATTCCGTATGTTGGCTATTGAGGACAAGTTGAATGGTACCAATTACCCATTATGGGCATATATGATGCATCATGTATTGGTGGCAAAAGGGGTGTAGAATATAGTTAAACATTTTGAAAAACGACCTACTACACCTACAAATACAGTTATTGAAGGTGATGCAAATGGTGTTGAAGATGATGATCTTCAAATTCCTGTTCATGTTGCGATTTCTGTTGCACCTACTCTTGAGCAGCTTTAATGGGATGATAGAGATGCTCAAGCATATGCATTGATAGCTTTGTATGCCAAACATGCCATTATCCCTCATATGTGCTCTTACAAAAGAGCAAAGGATGCATGGGATACACTTACCACTTTATACCATGCAAGAAAATGAGGCTACTTACCGTCAAAAACACTTGGAGAGTGAGCCTATAAATGAAGGAGACTCTATAGATAGTTTTTTGACAAAGATCAAATATTTGAAAGAGGAGTTGATTTTTTCGACGAAGTCTTTCCAGAGAGGCCACTTGTGCAGAACATTCTTAATGGTCTTCCATATGCATCTCAAATTTTTTCTTATACTCTTTGGTTGATGATGAGAGGCAATAAAAATGCCTTAACATTTGAGGAGTTAGTCTTTGTTTTGTTGGAGAAAAAACAGTTCACGCAGAACACGTCCATTATGCATGTCGTAGATCAAGCTTTTTAGCTAGCCAGAAGGGCAAAGGAAAGTGGAGCTTATCTACTAGTACGCAGAAATTTTCTAATGTTGCATAGTCGAAGAAGGAAAACAAAAATGAGAAGAAAATAGGAAAGCAAAAATCATTCTGTAAATACTGTAAAGGAAATGATCATGTCATAAAGAGTTGTCCAAAATTGAATGCAAAAGAGGAAAATAAAAATGAGGTTAGAATGGTTGTTATAGAGGCATCTACACCTAAAACAAAGTCTATTAATCATGTGTAGAATGAAGAATGTGCATTTACTACTATTTGCAGCTATGACCCATCTTCTCATGAACATTGTGTATTTGCAGTAGTCTAAGATGTTTGGTACGTTGATAGTGGGGCTAGCAAACATATTACGTCCCAACGTAGTTTCTTCAATTCACTTAAAGCGTGCCCCTACAAGCAACATTGTCACATGCGCTAACAGATCCTCTTATCCTATAATGGGAGTTGGTAAGATCATTTTGACTACCCCCGATGGTAGTTCTTTCACATTGTCACATGCTTTGTTTGTGTGAGGGATCAAGTAAATTTTTTTGTCAGTTTTAGCATTAGCCAAGATCAGCTTGGTTGGATAAATTGTTGATGCTAGATGTACAATTCATGGTCTGTCAAATGGCGATGCTATTGTTGCTTCTGGCATTTTATGTCATGGGTTGTATAAGCTCATAGACTATGCAAAATCTATGAATGATTCAACATGTGCAGTACAAGATTCTTAGGCTATCTCAAATGCAAAGCTTTGGCATGTACGCTTTGATCATCTGGATTTTACTAGTTTTCTATGTCTGCAAAAATATGAAAAGGTGTCCTCTCTACTCAAACTTGAGGCACCTGGTAAACGTATCTATGAAGGTGCATTCCTCCTTCCCAAAAGATGCTTCAGTTAGAGATACTAAAAAATTGTAGCTTCTTCTTAGTGATGTTTGTGGTCTTATGCAAACACCTTGTTTTGGGGAGTGCCTTTACTTCATGAATTTATTGATGACTTTTCCAAGCGTGCATGGTTGTATCCATTGAAAGCAAAGTTGGAAGTGTTTACATGCTTCAAATTTTTTTTGGTTTCCATTGAAAATCTATCATGTGAAATGGGCACCCTCCGTTCTAATCGAGGGGGGAAATACATGTCTTCTGATTTGAATCTATTTTTGTCTAGATGTGGGATATAACATTAGTGGACAATGCCATATACACCTCAATAGAATGGAGTTATCAAAAGAAAGAATAGGTCTCTCATGGAGATGGCGAGGTTGTAACACTTGTGTTCCTCGAGTAGCTTTGATGTGAACCTTTTCCCTATACATGGGAACTTTCTACTCTAGTGTTGACTAGAGGTTTTTTCCCCATGTTACCACATACACGATTCACTCATATGTGATAATACTTTGTACTTAGGGATATTATTCAGCTCTTACTTCAGTTCAGTTCATCATCAATAAAGAGAGCTATTCTAGCCATCTATTCTTTGTGTATCTTGCTACATTTGTGTTCCTTGTGTGTGCTTCTTGTGTGTCTCTCACACTTCTACACACACCTAATAGTCATAATCACAACTAGTCCAACTCCTTCTCAAGTTTTAGTTTTTTGCATTGAGGTGCATGTGCACTTTTAATAGTGCAAATCGGCTTCGTTATCACTATGTGAGAGAGCACTGTCAGACATTGATCCACAAGGATCAGTGCATGTGATCCACAGGGATCATTGATCCATAGGGATCATTCCATATGATCCATAGGGATTAGTCATGTGTGTGAGGGACAAGGAACAGCTAGCCAAAGTCCCACGCTCGAGGGATACCCTAAGGTATTTTGGTAGTAATGGGAGTACTTGGGTAGTAATGGGAATAAGTGTTGCATGATGGCCACATGTTCACACTAGACTATTCCACATCATTGCTATTTTTAGAGTATACCATTGCTATTTTTAGAGTACAAGAGGGTATATATGGATGGGAGGAGAGTCACACACACATCATTCAAGCGATTTCCAACAAGCGCCTTCATGTAGGAGATATTGATCTGGTATATGTTCCTACACACGATAATGTGAAAGACATATTCACCAAAGTTCTTCCACAGGAAAATTTTGAAGCCTTTTGCAAAACATTAGGCTTATTACCTAGTGGGGATTGATCTCTCACTCCTTGTATGTGTTCACATGATTTGCTCCAAGGGAGTTTGCTAAACTTATGTGTTTCCTCGAGTAGTTTTGATGTTAGCTTGTTCCCTATACATTGACACTTTTTACTCTAGTGCTTGCTAGAGGTTTTTTTCCCCATGTTATCACATACACGATTCATTCATATGAGGTGGTTCTTTGTGCTTATGGAAATTATTCAGCTCTTACTTCAGTTCATTTCATTGTCAATATAGAGAGTTATTCCATCCATCTATCTTCTCCACGTGTCTTGTTGCATTTGTGCTACTTGTGTGCACATCTTTTGTGTCTCTCACACTTCTACACACACCCGATAGAGGTGTATGGTCAAAAGTCAGACTTTACCACATAGTTTCTGGCTTGAAGCTATTATGTGTGCAACATATGTACTTAACATGTGTCCCACCAAAGCACTGTAGTCTATCACTACATATGAGGCTTGGCATGGTCGTAAGCCATCTGTTGCTCATGTGCGTGTCTTTGGTTGTCTAGCATATGCATTAGTGCTTGAACAACAATGCAAGAAATTGGATGACAAAGTAGTGAAATGTATTTTTGTTGGATACAGTTCTAAAAGCAAAGGCTATTGTCTATAACATCCATAGAATAAACACATCTTGGTTAGCCCTAATGTTGTTTTTGTGGAAGATGCAATTTAACCATTACTTTCATGCACTAAGAAGACATCACTTAGCTCTTTTTATAGGTGGACAATCAAGTGTTTGTCCAAATGAGGCAATTTCTCAACCTTTGCAGCTTTCACATGATGATGCAAATCATTCCATTTTTTATGTAGATTTACATGATGCACTTGATCAAATGACTGATATAGAGACGATGCCTAAATGGTTGGTGCAGACTTTGTGAGATAGCAAATTATATGCATCTCTTCCATATCGTACTCATTCAAGCTCTCATTATGCTTCCTTTGCATCAAATTCCTATTCAGTGGCTTCCTTTAGTATTTTTTATGAGAATGAACTTGTTTCTTTGGATGAAGCACAAAATTTAGAAAAATGGATGGCTACTATGCAATTAGAATATGATGGTATTATGAAGAATGGTTTTTGGTCTTTATGTGATTTTCCTCTAGGCAAAATGTCATTGGCACTAAATGGGTATACAAGTTGAAATGTAAGCCTAATGGAACAATTTACAAGTATAAGGCTAGGCTTGTTACAAAAAAATTATGATCAAGAGAGAGGCATTGATTTTTATGAGACCTTTGCACCCACATGCCAAATGACCAACCGTCCGTAGCATTTGTGCACTTACAACTCATTATGGTTGAAATGTCAATCAGTTCGACATTCAAACTTCATTTTTGAATGGTGGCTTACATGAAGAAGTATATGTATTTCAACCCCATGGGTTTGTATAGAAAGGGCATGAAAAAAATGTATGTACATTAAAAAAAGACATTATATGGCTTGAAAAAAGCACTACATGCTTGGTATGAAAACATACATGCCTATTTGATTGCACATGGCTTTGAGAACAGTCCAACTGAAAGCATCTTATATGTTAAGGATGCAAATGGTGTACTTCTGATCATTATTGTGTATGTTGATGAAATTTTCTCATTATTCCCAATGAGAAGAACGTTGTTGAATTTAAGGCTCATTTGCATGCCTCTTTCATATTTGGGGCATTCACATCATTATTTGGGCAATCAATTTATGCACGTTGATGGCAAAATAGTTTTGTGTCAAACAAAATATATTGACACATTATTGCAATGTTTTGGCCTTATGGTAGAATAGTTGTCAAACAAAATGTATTGACACATTATTGTAGTGTTCTGGTCTTGAAGTGTGCAAACCTATTGCCACCCCTATGGAAACATGTTTATGGTTGAGTCTTCATGATGTTGGAGATGCATTTGATGTTGTTCTCTATCAACACGCTATTGGATGCTTGATTTACTTATGCATAACATGGCCTAATATTTAGTTTGTTATCTCTCAAGTGAGCAGGTTTATGCATTGCCTAGATCTCAAGCATTGGTAGGCAGTCAAGTGCATCTTTTGCTACTTGAGTGGTACTCGACTACTTGGATTGTTTTATCCCAAGGGGGATCATTATCACTAGATTTAGAGGAACCCTATGTTTCATGCTCGCACAAAGCACATTGAGGTGCATTATCATTATGTCAGGTAGAGGTTCTCTACAAGAGAGATCAGTTTGGCATATGTGCTCACACAACATAACATTGTAGTTCTTTTCAAAAAGGCTCTGCCTCAAACAAGTTTGAAGCTTTTTGCAAAGCTTTGGGCTTACTTCCTTTTGTGGATTGATCTCTTTCCACATAGCTTGTCACTTTGTTATACATAAGTGCTAGCTCCTTGTTCATTGCATCACTTCTAAGAGGATTTGTTGATATATTTTGGTAGTGATGTGTGTGAAGACATCTAGGAGCACCAGGGCACTTTTTTCCCTCTTTAGGAGGTTTTTTCCCCCTCGGCTTGTATATACACCTATAACCCTAATGATTCACTTATCTTTGTACATTCAAATGTTATTACATTCAATATTATGTGTTGCGCTCCAGGCTTCTTCTTCTTCTTCCTTGTGTTGTTCATGTGCTCCCACAGACCTCAAACTCTAACATGACAACCTTGTAGAAGGACATTTTGGAGTGAATAAAACAATGGAACTCATATCAAGGGATTTTTGGTGGCCTCAAATGTGGAAGGAAATCAAAGAATATATCCAAATGTGTGACACTTGCAATGGATCTAAGGGGCCATGACATAAACCTCATGGCCTTTTGCAACCTTTACCTATTCTAGAAAGGCCGTGGTGCTCATTATGTATGGATTTGACCACAGATCTACCAAGATCAGATATGCATGATGCCATTCTTGTTATAGTGGATGGATTTGCAAAGGTGGCACACTTCATTCCAACTACCTAGTCAATCACAGGTGAAGCCACTGCTAGTGAACCATGGATTTTAGATAGTGGAGCTTCTTGCCATATGACCAGTAAAAAGGATTGGTATAGTTCCCTAGTGCCTCTGTGGGAATCCATCAATGTAGTGGTGGGAAATGACTCCAAGTGTCCAGCGAAAGGAACCGGAACCATCTCTTTTATCACTTCTCCAGGTGTTGAGAAAAAGTTATCCGATGTTCTCCATGTACCTACACTTAAAAGAAATTTGTTGTCGATTTCTGCAATAACAGATCGTGGACTCGAAGTTCCCTTCAATAAGAGTGGTGCAGAAATCATGGATTCATCAGGTAATGTAGTAGGTAAAGACATAAGACGTGATAACTTATATGAACTAAGTGCCTTAACTGCTACAGAAGATAAAGATGTAAGCGGGTTATGGCACCACCATTTAAGCTCTACCTTGAGAGCGCACAGGTGGACAACGCCATCATCTTTGTACTTGTTGTTAGTAGAAAATTGTTGAGATTCTCCTATATCTGTTATCTTCTCTGCTACTACTCCTGTGTTATATTGTGTAACTATTGTCTTACACAGACTTTGAGCGATAGCAAATTAGATGCACCTTTGTCATATTGTAGTCATTCACATTCTCATAGTGCTTCTTTTGCATCAGAGTGCTATGCTATGGCTCTCTCTAGTCTTTGTGATGAGAATGAGCCTGTTTTGTTTGATGAAGCACAAAATTTAGAAAATTGGATGGCTGCTATGCAATCAGAATATGATGCTATTATGAAGAATGGTACCTTGTCTTTATGTGACTTGCCTCGTGGCAAGAAGGCCATTGGCACCAAGTGGGTATACAAGTTGAAGCATAAGAGTGATGCAATAGTTGATAGGTATAAGGCTAGGCTTGTTGGCAAGGGTTATGTTAAGGAAAGATGCATTGATTTTGATGAGACTTTTGCTCCTACATGTTGAATGACTACTGTTCATAGCGTATGTGCACTTGCAGCTC
>MU262286.1:25000-45000 GCA_020310875.1 Ceratopteris richardii
TTTATGGACACATCCAAGGCGCCTCGAGGAGGTGATGGAGGGCAGAGACATTATCTTCTTGACAGAGACACACGAGAGCCCGGGGAGGAGCCTACCGAGGATTGAGGGCTATATGTGGGAGTCAGCTCACCGCCGCCAGATGAGACAGCACACCACACGGGGATCAGGAGGAGTAGCCGTGCTCTATAGACAGTCGTTACAGCACAGGGTACAGGCGGTAGCCAGAGACCCAGAGGCACGTTTCATGTGGATACGCTTGCGGCTATCAGAGGAGAGAGCAGCGTACTTCGCCGTATGCTATATTGCACCCATTGGTTCACGCTTCACACATTCCCCTGAGCAGCTATCAGGAGGGGAGGGACCAGACACCACATCGCCATATGATTGCCTCAGTGACACGATTATGGAGTATACCGGGATGGGTGAAGTCTTCCTTGCAGGAGACTTCAATGCCCGCACTCAGAGCCACCAGTGTGATATCTACGACTTTGACGACCCTGAGATGCTTCGTACCATAGAGGACATGCCTACACTCAGAGCCTCAGCCGACACCGCCACACCCACCTTATATGGCAGACACTTACTCCAGATGGGAGCAGCACACCGTCTCGTTATATATAATGGGATGGAGAGCTGGCCCGCCTCGCGCGGTCTCACCTGCATTCCACCCACGACACCACAGGGGGGCAGTGTGGTAGACTATGTTATCAAACCTCCGGAGGCGACACATCTGATCACCTCATTCACTATCCCACCCTTACCGATTGGAGCTGATCACGCATATCTTGCCCTATCCATTCGCGGCTCACCATGCATACCCCACCCCGTCACCATACAGCCACGAGCCCGTACCACCATTCACTTTAGACATGAGCTAGCACATATCTATAGCTCCCATGTTCGAGAGCGCATCTACTCCCTTGATCCCTCTGCCTCCTTGGACACCCTCACCGCCCACTTCTCCTCGATCCTCCATACATCCGCTACTCTCAGCTTCCCATACACCACCCACAGCACTGCACATCCGACACGGCTGGGGCATACACCCCAGAATAGATGGTACGATGAGGAGTGTAGGCGACTATACCGACATCTCAGAGCACAGAGTATCTTGGGATCCATCACAGAGAGGGAGGCACGACGACAGATGCGAGCCCTCACACGCCGGAAGCGGCGAGCTTTCGAGGAGCGACAGGAGGCAGAGTTGATCGACCTTCTCATGAGTAGGGATTGTGCCACCGCGTGGAGGGCACTACGTGAGCCACGTCCACCTACACCCATAGCAGATCCTTCGACTTGGCACACCTACGCCCAGAGGTTATATGACGTCCCAGGACAGCCACCATTACCGATTCCTTCCACACCGCGTCCGGTGATATCCACCCTCTTCACAGCAGGCATGGTACGACAGGCCATCCATAGGCTACAGCATGGCCGTTCTGCAGACCACACGGGGCTACAGGGAGAGCACTTTATATACGCAGCACATGTAGTTTCCCACTTGATCGCCCATCTCTTCAACCGTGCTTTGGTTGAGGGATTACCCGACTCATGGACTATGCATACCATTACGCCTATCCATAAGTCCAGCGATATGATGGACCCAGGGAACTACAGGACTATTATGATAGGCCATATCCTGGCCAAGATCTATGGGGCAGTACTAGAGGCAGAGCTCAGTACACACACTGAGGCAGCGGGGATCAGAGCACCCGGCCAGGCAGGCTTCCGCCGCACTTTCTCCACCATCGACCACATCTTCGTGCTTCGTTGCTTGATTGAGAGCGCGAAGGCGAGGAAGCAGAGACTATACTGTTGCTTTGTGGATTTCCGCAAAGCCTTCGACATGGTCCCTCGAGAGAGACTACTACGGAGGCTCCAGGAGTTACAGCTTCCATCAGACATGCTATGGGCCATCCACGCTTTGTATGCACGAGTCACAGGCAGGGTACGCTGCCCCGGCGGTCTATCAGAAAGCCTTGTTAGCACCATTGGTGTGAAACAAGGTTGCCCTCTCTCACCCACTCTCTTCGGTCTCTACATCGACGAGATCACGGAGTATATACAGCGAGCAGGAGGGCGAGGAGGAGACCTCGGAGGTACGCCAGTACATATCCTATTATATGCTGATGACATTGTCCTGCTCTCAGAGTCACAGGAGGGGTTGCAGTCACATTTACAGGCGCTCGATACCTTTTGCATGGAGAGAGGACTCACAGTGAACCTTGGCAAGACCAAGGTCATGATCTTCCATACCTCCAGGACAGTACGCCATCACGCCTCTTTCACAGCAGCTGGAGGACAGATAGAGGTAGTGGACTCCTACGTCTACCTAGGTATCACCTTCTCGGGCAGCACAGGGGTATTCTCCATGGCACAGGCTGCGAGAGATAGATTGACGCGAGGTTATGCGGCACTTGCAGGATTGGAGAGACGCTGCTTTCAGACACATTTTCAGGAGCCCCGGACTAAGGGGTGGCTCTTTGACACTCTAGTGACACCCGCATTGATGTACGCAGCAGCAATATGGGCACTAGGGATCACAGAGGCGATGTGGACGCAGATTGAGAGGCCCCAGATCACCATGATATCACGCTTGCTGCGCAGCAAGCCCTCCGTTCCACATGACATTATACGAGCTGAGCTTGGCACACCACCGATGCTAGTGGAGGCCCTCTTCCAGTTGGTGACCTTTATTCTGAGAGTCAGAGAGCTCCCCACTAGCCGACTCACCAGGCTTGCATTTGAGAGCTCTAGACATTTGGCAGAGACAGGGCATGAGAGAGTATGGTATGCACAGACTTACCGATGGTTAGCAGACCATGGCATGAGCATTACGGATCTCCCCCCTTTTCAGTATGACCTCTCTTCCCCCCACATTACCCTCTCTCGTTCGGAGAGGAATAGGATCATCCGTCAGGACCTACTACAGATACACGTCAGGGAGACATGGATAGCACCACGGGGGCCTCTTCCCACAAAGAGGCAACACTACAGAGAGCACTTCCTGACTGTGACAGCGGATGGTTTCATTCAGAGACCACGATACATGGATACATATATGGCACCAGCTGAGAGAGTGGCCATTGGGCAGCTCAGAGTATCATCACACCAGCTCAAGATTGAGATTGGGCGAGCCACACATACCCCCAGGGATGAGCGATTATGCACGATATGTAGAGAGGAGGTGGAGGACGAGGAGCACTACACATGTAGATGCCAGGCATATGAGGACATCAGAGACCGCTACCCACGGCTCTTCAGGGGGCCTAGAGAGATCAGGGCTTTATTGGGGACAGAGGACCAACGCCCTCTAGGTCGTTTCCTAGTAGAGCTCCAGCACCGTCGCGCATCACTCCTCCAGCAGCAGATGGAGATACACCTGACCCCCCCCCCCCCCTCAGACTTATAATACAGATTTTTTCAGACCCACATACACTCGAGGGCCCAGCTTGATGCGGGGTGTCACATTACACAGAGCAGAGGAGCTTAGACGACAGCGTCGACGACCGAGACCCCTTGTCCGGAGAGCTCGTCCACATCAGAGAGAGATTCAGGCGATTCACGCACGCCATGACATGGAGATACAGAGACGTCAGCAGCGCACCCCTATCGATTTGGACGCCTAGAGCATTTTGAGGATCTCCATGATGCCTTACCCACCGATGCATTATATCCTACACCCACTCCAGGCATTTAGGGGGTTGTGATACCATCGAGCCTCCCCTCCCTATGCATATCATATTTGTATCTCACCCATTGAGCATATAGAGTGCATACCCATAGCACCCCACACCCTTGATACCAGCTACTATCCCTCCTTTTATACCCGTTTGCAGTACTCACACTTTATTTTCGTTTTGGATCACAGTGGATTGGATCATACTGATGTATATGTTTTGTCTCATAGGCCGATTTTGGCCTCTAATAGACGTTAAAAAGTCTTTCTTTCTTTCTTTCTCTCTCTCTCTCTCTCTCTCTCTCTCTCTCTCTCTCTCTCTCTCTCTCTCTCTCTCTCTCTCTCTCTCTCTCTCTCTCTCTCTCTCTCTCTCTCTCTCTCTCTCTCTCTCTCTCTCTCTCTCCCCCCTCTGCATCCTCAAAAACCCTAAACCTATCAAAACCCTAATGTCTGAAACCCTATTTAACCCTCAAAACCCTAACCCGACCTTACCACAAAACATAAACCTAAACCTAAAACGAAACCATGAACCTCTTTGCCGACCTTCCCGAACCTCCTCCCACTTTAGGATTTTCTTGAAACCCCAACCCTAATGAACTTAGTTTGGAACCCTAACCCTAACCCTAACCCTAACCCTAACCCTAACCTGAACCCTAACCCTAACTCTAGAACCTAATCCTAATCCCTAACCCTAAGAAAAACCCAAATCCTCTCTCTCTCTCTCTCTCTCTCTCTCTCTCTCTCTCTCTCTCTCTCTCTCTCTCTCTCTCTCTCTCTCTCTCTCTCTCTCTCTCTCTCTCTCTCTCTCTCTCTCTCTCTCATGGCTCCCAAGCTGGAGGAACAGTTGGCCACGTTAGAGCATGCCCTCCGAGAGTTGATAGGAAAACACAAGAAAGAAGGAGATTTTGCACTGAACGGGGTTACCCGTAGAGTTGTCACCCTCGAAGCCAAGGTGGCAACCTTGGAGAAGGAAAACGAATCCCTTCGGGAAGAGCTTCTCCCTACCCGCAAACAGCACTCACTCACGGGACCTGGAGGAGTTGCACGCTTACTGATATGAAAACGAAACTGGACAGCATGCACGAGGAGGGGGAGATCGCTCCACATCTAGAGGACATTCGGGTGACTATCAAGAAGGAGTGTATGGAGGTGGTGCAGAACGAGCTTGAGACTAAGAAAGATGGATGGGTCGAGGTTGTCAAAAAGAACCTTCGACAGGAGGCAAAGAAGAACAACCACCATGAGGAGATCCACATAGTGCATACCACCATTGAGGAGGAGCGGATGCGACAGGCCCGCAGGCTCAATGTTCGCGTCTCCGGCCTCACAGAGACAGACGGATCACCAGAGAAGGACGGGCGTCGCTTGTGCACATTACTTGGATACTGCGCGGATGAGCCTCTCCCTTTCACCAGAGTATGGAGAGCAGGACGGGACACCACACGGAGCAGAGCACTTATCCTTCAGTTCTCAGATGAGGCCAGGAGGAGAGACTTTCTCAGACGACGGGCGGTACTACGCACTACACCGGGCGCCCCCATCTATTTGGATGACGACCTCACACGGATGCAGGTAGAGCACAGACGGGCATGCATGCCACGTGTCCTCCAGGCCAGACGAGAGGGACATCGTGCCCTCTAGAGAGACGGTCGGATCATCATTGATGGACGGCCCATTGACTAGGGATTCGCGGCCTATGAGACAGCACACCAGGAGGTGCACATTGCAGTCTGGAACTTCAATGGATCTTTATGGACACATCCAGGGCGCCTCGAGGAGGTGATGGAGGGCAGAGACATTATCTTCTTGACAGAGACACACGAGAGCCCGGGGAGGAGCCTACCGAGGATTGAGGGCTATATGTGGGAGTCAGCTCACCGCCGCCAGATGAGACAGCACACCACACGGGGATCAGGAGGAGTAGCCGTGCTCTATAGACAGTCGTTACAGCACAGGGTACAGGTGGTAGCCAGAGACCCAGAGGCACGTTTCATGTGGATACGATTGCAGCTATCAGAGGAGAGAGCAGCGTACTTTGCCGTATGCTATATTGCACCCATTGGTTCACGCTTCACACATTCCCCTGAGAAGCTATCAGGAGGGGAGGGACCAGACACCACATCGCCATATGACTGCCTCAGTGACACGATTATGGAGTATACCAGGATGGGTGAAGTCTTCCTTGTAGGAGACTTCAATGCCCGCACTCAGTAGGAGACTTCAATGCCCGCACTCAGAGCCACCAGTGTGATATCTACGACTTTGACGACCCTGAGATGCTTCGTACCATAGAGGACATGCCTACACTCAGAGCTTCAGCCGACACCGCTACACCCACCTTATATGGCCGACACTTACTCCAGATGGGAGGAGCACACCGTCTCGTTATATATAATGGGATGGAGAGCTGGCCCACCTCGCGCGGTCTCACCTGCATTCCACCCACGACACCACAGGGGGGCCGTGTGGTAGACTATGTTATTGGACCTCCGGAGGCGACACATCTGATCACCTCATTCACTATCCCACCCTTACCGATTGGAGCTGATCACGCATATCTTGCCCTATCCAGTCGCGGCTCACCATGCATACCCCACCCCGTCACCATACAGCCACGAGCCCGTACCACCATTCACTTTAGACATGAGCTAGCACATATCTATAGCTCCCACGTTCGAGAGCGCATCTACTCCCTTGATCCCTCTGCCTCCTTGGACACCCTCACCGCCCACTTCTCCTCGATCCTCCATACATCCGCTACTCTCAGCTTCCCATACACCACCCACAGCAATGCACATCCGACACGACTGGGGCATACACCCCAAAATAGATGGTACGATGAGGAGTGTAGGCGACTATACCGACATCTCAGAGCACAGAGTATCTTGGGATCCATCACAGAGAGGGACGCACGACGACAGATGCGAGCCCTCACACGCCGGAAGCGGCGAGCTTTCGAGGAGCGACAGGAGGCAGAGTTGATCGACCTTCTCATGAGTAGGGATTGTGCCACCGCATGGAGGGCACTACGTGAGCCACGTCCACCTACACCCATAGCAGATCCTTCGACTTGGCACACCTACGCCCAGAGGTTATATGACGTCCCAAGACAGCCACCATTACCGATTCCTTCCACACCGCGTCCGGTGATATCCACCCTCTTCACAGCAGGCATGGTACGACAGGCCATCCATAGGCTACAGCATGGCCGTTCAGCAGACCACACGGGGCTACAGGAAGAGCACTTTATATACGCAGCAGATGTAGTTTCCCACTTGATCGCCCATCTCTTCAACTGTGCTTTGGTTGAGGGATTACCCGACTCATGGACTATGCATACCATTACACCTATCCATAAGTCCGGCGATATGATGGACCCAGGGAACTACAGGACTATTATGATAGGCCATATCCTGGCCAAGATCTATGGGGCAGTACTAGAGGCAGAGCTCAGTACACACACTGAGGCAGCGGGGATCAGAGCACCCGGCCAGGCAGGCTTCCGCCGCACTTTCTCCACCATCGACCACATCTTCGTGCTTCGTTGCTTGATTGAGAGCGCGAAGGCGAGGAAGCAGAGACTATACTGTTGCTTTGTGGATTTCCGCAAAGCCTTCGACATGGTCCCTCGAGAGAGACTACTACGGCGGCTCCAGGAGTTACAGCTTCCATCAGACATGCTATGGGCCATCCACGCTTTGTATGCACGAGTCACAGGCAGGGTACGCTGCCCCTGCGGTCTATCTGACAGCCTTGTTAGCACCATTGGTTTGAAACAAGGTTGCCCTCTCTCACCCACTCTCTTCGGTCTCTACATCGACGAGATCACGGAGTATATACAGCGAGCAGGAGGGCGAGGAGGAGACCTCGGAGGTACACCAGTACATATCCTATTATATGCTGATGACATTGTCCTGCTCTCAGAGTCATAGGAGGGGTTGGAGTCACATTTACAGGCGCTCGATACCTTTTGCATGGAGAGAGGACTCACAGTGAACCTTGGCAAGACCAAGGTCATGATCTTCCATACCTCCAGGACAGTACGCCATCGCGCCTCTTTCACAGCAGCTGGAGGACAGATTGAGGTAGTGGACTCCTACGTCTACCTAGGTATCACCTTCTCGGGCAGCACAGGGGTATTCTCCATGGCACAGGCTGCGAGAGATAGATTGATGCGAGGTTATGCGGCACTTGCAGGATTGGAGAGACGCTGCTTTCGGACACATTTTCAGGAGCCCCGGACTAAGGGGTGGCTCTTTGACACTCTAGTGACACCCGCATTGATGTACGCAGCAGCAGTATGGGCACCAGGGATCACAGAGGCGATGTGGACGTAGATTGAGAGGCCCCAGATCACCATGATATCACGCTTGCTACGCAGCAAGCCCTCCGTTCCACATGACATTATACGAGCTGAGCTTGGCACACCACCGATGCTAGTGGAGGCCCTCTTCCAGTTGGTGACCTTTATTCTGAGAGTCAGAGAGCTCCCCACTAGCCGACTCACGAGGCTTGCATTTGAGAGCTCTAGACATTTGGCAGAGACAGGGCATGAGAGAGTATGGTATGCACAGACTTACCGATGGTTAGCAGACCATGGCATGAGCATTACGGATCTCCCCCCTTTTCAGTATGACCTCTCTTCCCCCCACATTACCCTCTCTCGTTCGGAGAGGAATAGGATCATCCGTCAGGACCTACTACAGATACACGTCAGGGAGACATGGATAGCACCACGGGAGCCTCTTCCCACAAAGAGGCAACACTACAGAGAGCACTTCCTGACTGTGACAGCGGATGGTTTCATTCAGAGACCACGATACATGGATACATATATGGCACCAGCTGAGAGAGTGGCCATTGGGCAGCTCAGAGTATCATCACACCAGCTCGAGATTGAGATTGGGCGAGCCACACATACCCCGAGGGATGAGCGATTATGCAGGATATGTAGAGAGGAGGTGGAGGACGAGGAGCACTACACATGTAGATGCCAGGCATATGAGGACATCAGAGACCGCTACCCACAGCTCTTCAGGGGGCCTAGAGAGATCAGGGCTTTATTGGGGACAGAGGACGAGCGCCCTCTAGGTCGTTTCCTAGTAGAGCTCCAGCACCGTCGCGCATCATTCCTCCAGCAGTAGATGGAGATACACCTGACCCCCCCCCCCTCAGACTTATATTACAGATTTTTTCAGACCCACATACACTCGAGAGCCCAGCTCCATGCGGGGTGTCACATTACACAGAGCAGAGGAGCTTAGACGACAGCGTCGACGACCGAGACCCCTTGTCCGGAGAGCTCGTCCACATCAGAGAGAGATTCAGGCGATTCACGCACGCCATGACATGGAGATACAGAGACGTCAGCAGCGCACCCCTATCGATTTGGACGCCCAGAGCATTTTGAGGATCGCCATGCTGCCTTACCCACCGATGCATTATATCCTACACCCATTTCCAGGCATTTAGGGGGTTGTGATACCATCGAGCCTCCCCTCCCTATGCATATCATATTTGTATCTCACCCATTGAGCATATAGAGTGCATACCCATAGCACCCCACACCCTTGATACCAGCTACTATCCCACCTTTTATACCCGTTTGCAGTACTCAGACTTTATTTTCGTTTTGGATCACAGTGGATTGGATCATACTGATGTATATGTTTTGTCTCATAGGCCGATTTTGGCCTCTAATAGACGTTAAAAAGTCTTTCTTTCTTTCTTTCTCCGGATACATTCGTCAGGAGATATGGCATACATACATACATACAGAGGACATGGGTGAGCCCTAGGGATACATTGCCACCGAAAATGCTCTATTACCGTGAGCATTTTCTACATATATCGGGCAAGGGCTTCATCGAGATTCCAAGATACATGCAGACATACCTACCCCACCACCTTCGAGTCGTCATTGGGCAGCTCCGGGTTTCATCACATCAGCTCGAGATTGAGAGGGGTCCGTCCAAGGGAGTCCCCTATGAGGAGAGGTGGTGCCCAGTAAGCGAGACAAAGGTAGAGGAGTCACTCTAGTTGTGCATGACTATAGGAGACTAGCAGCGCTTGGGACGCTTCCTCACAACAACATACGAGAGGCGAGAGCGGTCACTACAGCCCACACCTCAGCCACAAGTGAGTACCCAGCACACCATTACCCAGTTCTTTCAGCGAGATGAGCTACATCAGAGAGGTCACTCTCCACCAGGCGGCAGCACAGAGAGCACAACCCCAACCACGCATGGTCGGATATCGTCAACCACGACTGTATCATGAGGATATCTCACGCATCAGGACAGCCTACGACCGCATGATGGAGCATAAGCGTACCACCACCCCCTCGGTTGTCTTCCTTCAGGAGGCACTCAGACCACCGATGTACCACATACTACACCCACCTCCACCCATCACCAGTAAATAGGGTGTTTTACTCACTCACATTATGGATCCCCCATGTATTAGGTGGCCACTATCTGCAGAGTCAGAGGCACATCTCCCCAGCCTTTTCCAACCCTTCATAGCTTTGTGTAGCGATATAATTTTTATTTCATTTCATCTTCTACACAGGGTTACTACACTTGTACATGGTTTTTGTCTCATAGGCCAAGTTTGACCTCCATAAGACATTAATATGACTCTCTCTCTCTCTCTCTCTCTCTCTCTCTCTCTCTCTCTCTCTCTCTCTCTCTCTCTCTCTCTCTCTCTCTCTCTCTCTCTCTCTCTCTCTCTCTCTCTCTCTCTCTCTCTCTCTCTGTGTGTGTGTGTTAGGGTTCTGACAGGCTCTGTTAGGGTTCCGACAGACTGAGCTTCTCTGCGTTTAGGGTTCCGACAGGCTACACACACTACTCTGCTGCGCTGCGTTTCTCTCTGTTAGGGTTCCGACAGGCTGCACCTTTCCGACAGGCTGCAGCTTTTCTGTTAGGGTTCCGACAGACTGAGCTTCTCTGCGTTTAGGGTTCCGACAGGCTACACACACTACTTGCTTCGCTTCGTTTCTCTCTGTTAGGGTTCCGACAGGCCGCACCTTCCCTAATCATGAATATGCCTAATATACCTACTTTAATCTCCCATCCTAACCCTAACCCTAAACCGAACTCTAAATCCTAAATCGTAACCCTCACCCTAACCCTAACCCTAACCCTAACCCTAACCCAAAACCCTAAACCTAACCCTTAACCACCCACCTAACCTCAGCCCCCTCCTCTCTCTCTCTCTCTCTCTCTCTCTCTCTCTCTCTCTCTCTCTCTCTCTCTCTCTCTCTCTCTCTCTCTCTCTCTCTCTCTCTCTCTCTCTCTCTCTCTCTCTCTCTCTCTCTCTCTCTCTCTCTCTCTCTCTCTCTCTCTCTCTCTCTCTCCCCCCCCCCCACCTTCCCCCATCACCAGTAGCTAGGGTGTTTTACTCACTCGTATTATGGATCCCCCTGTATTAGGTGGTCACTATCTGCTAAGTCAGAGCCACGTCTCCCCATCCTTTCACCAGCCCTAGATAGCTTTGTGTTTATTTCATTTCATTTTCTACACATGGTCACTACACTTGTGCATGGCTTTTGTCTCATAGGCCAACTTTGGCCTCCAAAAGACGTTAATATGACTTTCTTTCCTCTCTCTCTCTCTCTCTCTCTCTCTCTCTCTCTCTCTCTCTCTCTCTCTCTCTCTCTCTCTCTCTCTCTCTCTCTCTCTCTCTCTCTCTCTCTCTCTCTCTCTCCCCCTAAACCCTAACCCTAATCCTCTCTCTCCCTCTTCTTCCATGGCTCCCAAGTTGGAGGAACAACTTGCCACCTTAGAGCATACCCTCCGAGAGTTGATAGGAAAACATAAGAAAGAAGGAGATTCTGGACTGAACGGGGTTACCCGCAGAGTCTTCGCCGTTGAAGCCAAGGTGGAAACCTTGGAGAAGGAAAACGAGTCTCTTCGGGAAGAGCTTCTTGCTATCCACAAGAAGCACTACTGGGAGGAGTTTCACACTGAGCTTACTGATATGAAAACGAAACTGGACAGCATACATGAGGAGGGGGAGATCGCCCCACAGCTAGAGGACATTCGGGTGACTATCAAGAAGGAGTGCATGGAGGTGGTTCAAAGCGAGCTTGAGACTAAGAAAGATGGATGGGTCGAGGTTGTAAAAAACAACCTTCGACAGGAGGCAAGAAGAACAACCACCATGAGGAGATCCACATAGTACACACCACCATTGAGGAGGAGCGGATGCGACAGGCTCGCAGGCTCAATGTTCGCGTCTCCGGCCTCACAAAGACAGACGGATCACAAGAGCGGGACGGGCATCGCTTGTGCACACTACTTGGATACCACGCCAAATAGCCTCTCCCTTTCACCAGAGCCTAGAGAGCAGGACGAGACACCACACGGAGAAGAGCACTTATCATTCGGTTCTCAAATGAGGCCGGGAGGAGAGACTTCCTTAGACGACGGGTGGTACTACGCACTACACCGAGCACCCCCATCTATTTGGATGACGACCTCACACGGATGCAGGTAGAGCAAAGACGTGCATGCATGCCGCGTGTCCTCGAGGCCCGACAAGAGGGACATCGTGCCCTATACAGAGACGGTCGTGTCATCATTGATGGACGGCCCATTGACTAGGGATTCGTAGCCTATGAGATAGCTCAACAGGAGGTGCACATTGCAGTCTTGAATTGCAATGGATCTTTGTGGACACATCCAGGGCGCCTCGAGGAGGTGATGGAGGGCAGAGACATGATCTTCTTGAAAGAGACACACGAGAGCCCGGGGAGGAGCCTACTGAGGATTGAAGGCTATATATGGGAGTCAGCTCACCGCCGACAGATGAGATAGCACACCACACGAGGATTAGGAGTAGTCGTGCTCTACAGATAGTCGCTACAACACAGGGTACAGGTGGTAGGCAGAGACCCAGAGGCACGTTTCATGTGGATACGCCTGCAGCGATGAGAGGAGAGACCAGCGTATTTCGTCGTCTACTATATTGCACCCATCGGCTCGCGCTTCACACATTCCCCCGAGCAGCCCTCAGGAGGGGAGGGACCAAACACCACATCGCCATATGACTGCCTCAGTGACACGATTATGGAGTATACCGGGATGGGTGAAGTCTTCCTTGTAGGAGACTTCAATGCCCGACTCAGAGCCACCAGTGTGATATCTACGACTTTGATGACCCTTAGATGCTTCGTACCATAGAGGATATGTCTACACTCAGAGCCTCAACCGACACCGCCACACCCCCCTCATACGGCCGACACATACTCCAGATGGGAGAAGCACACCGTCTCATTATATATAATGGGATGGCAACCTGGCCCACTTCGGGTGGTCTCACCTGCATTCCACCCACGACACCAAAGAGGGCAGTGTGGTAGACTATGTTATCGGACCCCCAGAGGCGACACATCTCATCACCTCATTCACTATCCCACCCATACCGATTGGAGCTGATCACGCATAACTTGCCCTATCCATACGCGGCTCACCGTGCATATCCGACCCCATCACCATACAGCCACATGCCCATACCACCATTCACTTTAGACATGAGCTAGCACATATCTATAGCTCCCATGTTTGAGAGCACATCTACTCCCTTGATCCCTCTGCCTCATTGGACACCCTCACCGCCCACTTCTCCTCGATCCTCCACACATCCGCTACTCTCAGCTTCCCATACACCACCCACAGCACCGCACAATCAACACGGTTGGGGCATACACCCCAGAATAGATGGTACGATGAGGAGTGTAGGCGACTATACCGACATCTCAGAGCGCAGAGTATCTTGGGATCCATCACAGAGAGGGAGGCACGACGACAGATGCGAGCACTCACACGCCATAAGCGGCGAGCTTTTGAGGAGCGACAGGAGGCAGAGTTGTTCGACCTTCTCATGTGTAGGGATTGTGCCACCGCATGGAGGGCCCTACATGAGCCACGTCCACCTACACCCATAGCAAATCCTCAGACTTGGCACACCTACGCCCAGAGGTTATATCACGTTCCAGGACAGCCACAGTTGCCGATCCCTCCCACACCGCATCCTGTGATATCCACCCTATTCACGGCAGGCATGGTATGACAGGCCATCCATAGGCTACAGCATGACCGTTCAGCAGACCACACGGGGCTACAAGGCGAGCATTTTATATACGCAGCAGATGTAGTTTCCCACCTGATCGCACATCTCTTCAACCGTGCTTTGGTTGAAGGATTACCTGACTCATGGACTATGCATACCATTACGCCTATCCATAAGTCCGGCGATATGATGGGCCCAGGGAACTACAGGACTATTATGATAGGCCATATTCTCGCCAAGATCTATGGGGCAGTACTAGAGGCAGAGCTCAGTACATACGCTGAGGCAGCCGGGATCAGAGCAGCCGGCCAGGCAGGCTTCCGCCACACTTTCTCCACCATCGACCACATCTTCGTGCTTCGTTGCTTGATTGAGAGCACGAAGGCGAGGAAGCAGAGACTATACTGTTGCTTTGTGGATTTCCGCAAAGCCTTCGATATGGTCCCTCGAGAGAGACTACTACGGAGGCTCCAGGAGTTACAGCTACCATCAGACATGCTATGGGCCATCCATGCTTTGTATGCACGAGTCACAGCCTCACAGGCAGGGTACGCTGCCCCGGCGGCCTATCAGAGAGCCTTGTTAGCACCATTGGTGTGAAACAAGGTTGCCCTCTCTCACCCACTCTCTTCGGTCTCTACATCGACGAGATCACGGAGTATATACAGCGAGAAGGAGGGCTAGGAGGAGACCTCGGAGGTACGCCAGTACACATCCTATTATATGCTGATGACATTGTCTTGCTTTCAAAGTCACATGAGGGGTTGCAGTCACATTTACAGGCGCTCGATACCTTCTGCATGGGGAGAGGACTCAGAGTGAACCTTGGCAAGACCAAGGTCATGATCTTCCATACCTCGAGGACAATACGCCATCGCGCCTCTTTCATTGCAGCCGGAGGACAGATAGAGGTAGTGGACTCCTACGTCTACCTAGGTGTCACCTTCTCGGGTAGCACAGGGGTATTCTCCATGGCACAGGCAGCGAGAGATAGATTGACGCGAGGCTATGAGGCACTTGCAGGATTGGAGAGATGCTTCTTTCAGACACATTTTAAGGAGCCCCGGACTAAGGGGTGGCTCTTTGACACTCTAGTGACACCCACATTGATGTACGCAGCAGCAATATGGGCACCTTGGATCACGGAGGTGATGTGGACGCGGATTGAGAGGCCCCAGGTCACCATGATCTCACGCTTGCTGCGCCGCAAGTCCTCCGTTCCACATGACATTATACGAGCTGAGCTTGGCACACCACCGATGCTAGTGGAGGCCCTCTTCCAGTTGGTGACCTTATTCTGAGAGTTAGAGAGCTCCCCACCAGCCGACTCACCAGGCTTGCATTTGAGAGCTCTAGACATTTGGCAGAGACAGGGCATGAGAGAGTATGGTATGCACAGACCGCCGATGGTTAGCAGACCATGGCATGAGCATTACCGATCTCCCCCCATTTCAGTATGACCTCTCTTCCCCCCACATTACCCTCTCTCGTTCGGAAAGGAATAGGATCATCCGTCAGGACCTACTACAAATACACGTCAGGAAGACATGGATAGCACCACGGGAGCCTCTTCCCACAAAGCGGTAACACTACAGAGAGCACTTCCTGACTGTGACAGCGGATGGTTTCATTCCGAGACCACGATACATGGATACATACATGGCACAAGCTGAGAGAGTGGCCATTGGGCAGCTCAGAGTATCATCACACTGTTGGGGTAAAGGCCCTAAATAACCCCTCATATTTGTACACTTGTGTATAGGCCTTTAAAAGGCTGATTATAGTCATTTTTATTCTTTTGGCCAAGTTGAGTGTGAATAATAACCTAAACTAAAGTTAGGGTCTCTTCTTCATTTGGAGAACCCACCAAAAGGCTGCGCCTCATTTCTTCTTTCGATCTCCCTCTCTCTCTCTCACCTGTGTGTGCTGCTGGACACTCACCTTCCCTGCTGCTCAGTCAAGAGATGCTCCATTTGAGCTTCTCCATCTGCTGAATACTTGCTCTTGCTCCAACAACTAGTATCAAAGCTCCGTTGAGGCATTAGAGCAGCTCCGTTTCAGTTTTCAGCAGGGTTTTTCCTCAGATTTTGCAAGATCTTTGCGTTTCATCGCGAAGAAGGTGCCCAAAACAGCGACATCACCATTTTTGGAGTGTTCTACTTCAGTTTTTGCAGGTTTTTCTGAGTTTTGTCGCGAAGAAAAGGGTTAAAAGTGCAGCACCACACCTTTGGAGCAGCATAAACTTCTTTTCAAGTGATATTCTTCGATTTCATCGCGAAGAAACTGTTCCTCTTTGTCTTATTGCTCAAAACAGGTTATTTCCAGGTGTTTTACAGGTGTACACAAATGTTCCACAGTCCAAAATAGCAATAAAATATACAGGTTTAACATTTCATGTATTGAAGTGTGGCATGAGAAACTTGCTTATGTACAGCAAATTGTGGGATTTTCTCTGAATTTTTCAAAATTCTGAAGAGAAAATTTGGGGCTTTTGCTCCCTTTTGCTCCTAAAGGCTTCCTTATAGCCTTATCTATACACTTTGAGGTCAAAAGAAGTCAAATTTGCTGAATTGGAGCATAAATTGACTTGCTGAAATTTTCTGTAGGTAAATTCAGAAAATTACAGATTTTAATCTTGTGGTCCAACTGGTCTGTTTTTGCTCCATTGTGCTCCCACAACAGTTTGAAGCCATTGTGCATCATTTTTAGAAGTGATACTCTGATTTGGTGCATTTTTGCCCAAATTTCAGCATATTAACTTTTTCATCGTGCAATCATGGCGTCATCCTCCTCAGATGTGAAGAATCTATTTGAGATTCGACGTTTTGAGGGAACAGTTTTCGATTTGTGGAAGGAGAGAATGCAAGGTATTCTCTTCTTGAAGGATTGTGATAGGGCATTGGAAGCGGAAAAACCAAAAGATATGTCACATGAAGCTTGGCTGATCTTGAACAGGAAAGCTGTTACGTATATCAAGATGGCCGTCTCTGATGAGATCTTGGTAGATCTCAAAGGGCTGACCTCTGCTTCAAAAATATGGACAAAGCTGAAAGCAACTTATGAGAACACTACACCTGTGAACCAAGTGCATTTGATGCGGAAGCTTGTTGGTATGCAACTTGATGAGTCCAAGAGTGCAGTTGAACACTTATCCCTCTTTACAGGTACTTTGTCACAATTGCAGGACTCAGATATGGCTGTTTTTTATGACAAACTTAAAGCCATCTTCTTGCTTATGACACTTCCTGACTCTTGGGAGACACTGGTAGTCTCATAGTCCAATAACCCCAACCTGACCTTTGATGGTGTTAGGGGTTCTATACTTAATGAAGAGATCAGGAGAAAAGCAGGTGGTGAAGGTGGAAGCTCAGCTAACATGGTTAGAGGCAGGACAGATAAGAGGAGTAATAATGCACAAAGGAACAAGAGTAAGAGCAGGGAAAGAGGTAATAACAGCAAAGGTAAAAGCAATGATGTGACTTGCTATCAGTGTGGCAGGAAAGGCCACAAGAAACCTGATTGCCGCTATTACATGGGGCAGCTTGAAAGAAATAGGAATGCTGGAGATAAAAAGAAGAGCAAGAAAGAAGACAAGACTGATGCACAGGACAGCCAAAAGGACAAAGAGAAGGCCAATGTGGCCTCTAATGTAGTCATAGAGGAGCTGTTAGATGTTGAGGATATTTTGTGCACTACTTTATCAGCTGATAATACTTATGCATATGATTTCTCTCTGAATGTTCATGCACAGGACATGTAGATCACCAAAAGTGATCTTATCGATGCTTTGCTGACTATTAATGATGCATTGGCCCAGACATGGATAGTTGACTCTGGTGCTTCTTTTCATGTGACTCCTATCAAGGAGTGCTTTTCTACTTTTACTGCAGGCAGCCATGGCCATGTATACCTTGGAAACAATCATGCTTGTTCCATTGAGGGTATTGGCACAATGCATTTCTCTACAAATGGCACTAATGAGCTGGTTTTGCATGATGTGCGTTATGTGCCAGGGATCAAGAAAAGCTTACTCTCTGTGGGTCAAATGGATATGCATAGTTATAGCATTCTCTTTGAGAGAGGATCATGGAAAATGACAAAGGGATCAAGGCTGATTGTGAAAGGCATAAAGAAGGGAACTCTCTATTGCTTGCATGGGAAAGCCTTATCAGGCAAGTCCATTGCTTTTGCTGAAGTTCACTCCCATATGGAGTTGTGGCATAAGAGACTTGGCCATATGAGCCAAAAGGGTCTCACTAAGCTTTGTAACTTAAAGAAGCTTGATGCTAAAGGCACAAAGCTTGATTTTTGTAATGAATGTCAATATGGAAAGCAAGTGAAACATTCCTTTTATTCTGGTGTGTCTCGTAAGTCCTGTGTACTGATGTATGTAGCATGCCCACCAAATCTATGGGGGGTGCTTTGTATTTCATCTCTTTTGTTGATGATTTTTCTAGAAAAATTTGGGTTCAATTGCTTAAATCTAAGGATGAAGCATTTGCTGCGTTTAAGCGCTTTCATGCATTTGTGACCACCCAAACAGGTAGAAAGCTGAAATGCTTGCGTACGGACAATGGTGGTGAGTATACAAGTGCTGAATTTCAAAAATTTTGTGAAAATTTGGGCATTAAGAGGGAGTTTACTATTCCATACAACCCCTCTTCTAATGGTGTGGCTGAACGCTATAATAGGACACTTTGTGAGAGGGTGAGATGCATGCTGTCCTCAGCTAATCTCCCTCATGGATTTTGGGGAGAGGCACTCAAAACTACAGTACATATTTGCAATAGATCCCCTCACATGTCCTTGAAAGGTGACATCCCTGAAGAGGTTTGGATCGGCAAACCTGCTTCATATGATCACTTACGTGTCTTTGGCTGCGAGGCTTTTGTGCACATAAGGCCGGAGCTGAGAAACAAACTTGATGCTAAGTCCATAAAAGGTCTCTGCATGGGATATGGTGAAGGTGGTGAAATGGGCTACAAAATTTGGATACCTCAGCTCAAGAAAGTTGTACGCAGCCGGGATGTTGTTTTTAATGAGGCAAGGCTGCTTCAAAATAATTGTGCCTCAAAGGATGACCATAAAAGGGTCAGATTTCAGCATGACCAGCCACCTATTAGGCCTGATTTTGATCTTCAGGATGCACCACAAAGGACTGAAAATATTGATAATCCAGTGGTTTTTGAGCCAGATGATGCTGGACAGCAAAATGATGCTCCCGATGGGCATATGCAGCCACATATTCATGCTGAAAACAGGGCTGGAAATGATATGCAGCAGCCCATTAACAATGGACATGTTGATATACCTCCTGATGTAGATCCATTGCCAAACAATGTGGATCATTGGGTAAGAAGATCTACACGTGCTAGGAGGCCAATGAACAGATATGATCCCTCTATACATTACATTATGTTATCAGATGAGGGGGAGCCTCTCACTTATAAAGAGGCAAAGCTATGTGAGCACAAGAAGAAGTGGGAGTTAGCCATGCAGGAAGAAATAAAGGCCTTGCATGCAAATGATACTTGGGATCTTGTTGAGTTGCCCAAAGGTAGGAAAGCCATTCCTAACAAGTGGGTATACAAAATCAAAACTATTGATGGCAAACCCAAGTATAAGGCAAGGCTGGTTGCTAAGGGATATGCCCAAAAGGAGGGCATTGATTTCCAAGAGGTGTTCTCTCCGGTAGTTAAAATGACCACTCTACGTGTGCTATTTGCTACTACAGCTGCTTTGGATTTGGAGCTATTCCAAATGGATGTTAAAACAGCCTTTTTGCATGGTGACTTAGATGAAGAGCTGTACATGAAACAGCCAGAAGGATATGCCATTCCTGGAAAAGAGCATCTGGTATGCAAGCTGAAAAGGAGCTTATATGGGCTGAAACAAGCCCCTGGGCAATGGTATAAGAAGTTTGATGCATTTATGCTCAAACATGGGTTCAAAAGAAGCCATGCAGATCACTGTTTGTACACTAAAAAGGATGAAGATGGCAGCCCAATCATTCTTGTGCTGTATGTGGATGATATGCTGCTGGCTGGGAAGAAAAAGGGCACACTAAATGCTCTTAAACAGCAGCTGAACTCTGAGTTCTCAATGAAAGACCTTGGGGAAGCTGAGCATATTCTTGGTATGCGAATAAAAAGGGATAGGCAGCAGCATACTTTGCATTTATCCCAAGAAAAGTACATTGATAAAGTACTGGACAGATTTAATGTGGCTGATTCTAAGCCTCTTGGAG
>MU262286.1:50000-60000 GCA_020310875.1 Ceratopteris richardii
TCACTAGTGACTGATCATTGACATTGCTGGAAGTTGTATTATGTATGACTTGAGTCATTGACTTATTGGTAGACTATAGTTGATTATGTCCATTGTTCCAGTGTTCACTTTCATGTATAATATTGACTCCTTTATTTAAAATACATGGCAGGTGATTTTAGATTTTATATGTTATTCATGTCAGGTATATCAAAATGGTGTTAAATATGCATTGGTACATAGCTTTATGTTTCAAAATATAAAAAACTCTCACAGTGAATAAAAACCCCAATTTTTATTTTCAATTTTATAAATCTCTACGATTTAAACGATTTAACCTCGATTTAAACCTCGTTTTTAAACCTCTTCTTGTACTATGCTCGCAACACAATTTCTTCACTTCACTCGAGCCTTCCCTACAAGGTGTACTGTCACATGTGCCAACTCGTCCTCTTATCCTGTCATGGGAGTTGGTAAGATCATTCTGACTACTTCTGATGGTAGTTCTTTCACTTTGTTAAATGCTTTATTTGTGCCAAGGATCAAGAAGAATATGTTATCAGTTTCAGCTTTAGCCAAGATTGGCTTGGTTTTGAAATTTGTTGATGACAGGTGTACAGTTCACGGTCTGTCAAAATGGCAACGTGATTATTGCTTCTCGCATTTTATGTCGTGGGCTGTATAAGCTCATAGACTATGAAAGATCTATGAATGATTCAGCATGTGCAATACATGATTCTCAAGCTATGTCAGATGCAAAGCTTTGGCATGCATGCTTTGGTCATCTAAATTTTGCTAGTTTTCTACGCCTGCAGAAATCTGAAATGGTGTCCTCTTTGCCCAAGCTTGAGGCACCCGGAAAACATGTTTGTGAAGGCTATATTTTAGGCAAAATGCAACGTTCCTCCTTTCCAAAAGATGGTTCAATTCGGGCTACTCAAAAATTGAAGTTTGTACATAGTGATGTCTGTGGTCCTATGCAGAAACCTTCTTTTGGAAACTATCTTTACTTCGTGACTTTCATTGATGATTTTTCCAAGCATGCATGGGTATATCCACTCAAAGCAAAGTCCAAAGTGTTTATGTGCTTCAAACAGTTTTTGGTTTTGGATGAAAATCTGTAAGCATGTAAAATGAGCACCCTCCGTTATGATCGAGGGAGGGAACATGTCTTCTGACTTTAATACATTTCTGGCTGAATGTGGGATAAAACATCAATGTACAGTGCCGTATACACCTCAACAGAATGGAGTTGTTGAACGAAAGAACAGATCACTCATGGAGATGGCGAGGTGTATGGTCAAGAGTCAGGTTTTACCACATAGTTTCTGGCTTGAGGCTGTCATGTGTGCACCATATGTACTTAATAGGTGTCCCACTAAAGCACTGGAGTCTATCACTCCATATGAGGCTTGGCATGGTCGCAAGCCATCAGTTGCTCATCTGCGTGTTTTTTACTGTCTTGGCATATGCATTAGTGCCTGAACAACATCGCACGAAATTAAATAATAAAGCAGTAACATGTATTTTTGTTGGATACAGTTCTGAAAGCAAAGGCTATCGTCTGTATCATCCACAGACTAAATGCATTTTGGTTAGCCGTGATGATGTTTTTGTGGAAGATGCTATTCAGCCTTTACTTTCATGTACGAAGGAGACATCTGTTAGCTACAAAGACATGTATAATACTTTGCTTCCTCTTTTTACAGGTGGATAGTCTAGTCCTAATGAGGCAACTTCTCAACCATTGCAGGTTTCATGTGATGATGCAGATCCTTATGTTTCCAATGCAGATTTACATGATGCACTTGTTGATGAGAGAGTTGATATTGAGGAGGCAAAAACTATGCCAAAATGGATGGTGCAGACTTTGCGTGGCAGCAAATTAGATGCACCTCTGTCATATCGTACTCGTTCAGGCTCTCATAGTGCCTCTTTGGAACAAATTGCTATGCTATGGCTGCATCAAGTCTTTGTAATGAGACTTGCCTCTTTCGTTTGATGAAGCACAAAATTATGAACATTGGATGGTTGCAATGCAATTTGAATATGATGCTATCATGGAAAATGGCACGTGGTCTTTATGTGACTTGCGTCCTGGCAAGAAGGCCATTGGCACTAAGTGGGTATACGAGCCGAAGCGTAAACCTAATGGAACAGTTGACAGGCATAAGGCTAAGCTTGTTGCAAAGGGTTATGCTCGGAAAAGAGGCATTGATTTTGATGAGACCTTTGCTCCTACTTGCCGAATGACTTCTATTTGTAGCATCTCTGCACTTGCAGCTCATCATGGTTGAAATGTACATCAGTTGGACATTTAAAAAACATTTCTAAATGGTGAACTGCATGAAGAAGTGTATGTTTTTCAGCCCCGTGGCTTTATGCAAAAAGGGCATGAAAACCAGGTGTGCATGTTAAAGAAGGCATTATATGGTTTAAAGCAAGCACCATGTGCTTGGTATGAAAAGATACATGCCTATCTGATTGCACATGGTTTTGAGAACAGTCCAACTGAAAGCACCTTATATGTTAAGCGTGCTAATGATGTGCTTCTGATCATTGTGGTGTATGTTGATGACATGGTGCTCACTGGCCCTCATGAGAAGCATACTGCTGATTTCAAGGCTGACTTACATGCCTCATTTGAGATGTCTGATTTGGGGCATTTGCATCATTATTTGGGCATTCAATATATGCACGTTGATGGTGGAATGGCTTTGTGTCAAACAAAATATATATTGACACATTATTGCAGCGTTTTGGCCTTGAAGACTGTAAACCTATTGCCACTCCTATGGAGACAAGTTTACGATTGAGTCTTCATGATGCTGGAGATGCACTTGATGTTTTTCTCTATCAGCACGTTGTTGGATGCTTGAATTACTAATGCACTACTCACCCAGATATTCAGTTTGCTGTCTCACAAATAAGCAGGCTTATGCATTGCCTAGGTGTCAAGCATTGGCTGGCGATTAAGCGCATCTTTCGTTACTTGAGTGGTACTTGGCTATTTGGGTTGTTTTATCCAAAAGGGGGATTACTACCGCCTGATTCGCATGCTTTTTTTGACTCTGACTGGGCTGGTTGCTATGACACTCATGTGTCCACTAGTGGTTTTTGCTTCATGCTTGGTAGCTCATGCATATCTTGGCTCAGCAAGAAGCAGCCTACTGTGGCCACTTCCAGTTGTGAGGCTGAGTATAGGGAAGCTTCCACAACGACTGTTGAGTGTGTGTGGCTCAGATGCCTTATGGCTGATTTGGGCGTTGGTGAGTCTTCTTCCACCACAATCTTCACTGAGAGTCAGAGCGCATTGGTAGTTGCGAGGAACCCCGTGTTCCATCCTCTCACTAAGCACATTGAGGCGCATTATCATTATATCAAGGAGAGGTTCTCCGCTCGAGAGATCAGCTTGGCATATGTGCCCACGCATTGAGAGGTTCTCTGCTGGAGAGATCAGCTTGGCATATGTGCCCACGCAAGAGAACATTGAAACCCTTTTCACGAAGGCTCTGCCTAAGGAGAAGTTTGATGCATTCTGCAAAGCTTTGGGTTTACTTCCTTTTGCGGATTGATTCCACATAGCTTGGCACTTCCTTATACATGAGTGCAAGCTCCTTGTTCACCGCATCACTCCTAGGGAGGAATTGTTGATATATTTAGGTAATGATGTGTGTGAACACACTAGGACCACCGGGGCACTTTTTTCCCTCTTTAGGAGTTCCCCCCTGTATATATATACCTTCATAAGTTCAGAGTTATCCAAACTTATGAACTCAAGATAGAGAACACAAACACATACACATTGGAAAAAATAACAAACAAAAGCAAGAAACTTAAGACCAATATAAGACATCAAAAATACAACCAAGAAAGAAAACCAATACAAAAAGAGACGCACACACACTCACATAAGACATCAAAAGCAAGAAACTTAAGACCAATATAAGACATCAAAAATACAACCAAGAAAGAAAACCAATACAAAAAGAGACGCACCAAGAAAGAAACAAAACAAAACAAAACAAAAAATAAATAAATAATTAAAATAAAATAGAAAATAATAAAAAATAAATAGTTAAATAATTAAAAATAATAATAAATTAAAAAAGAAACAAATTAAAATAAAAAATACATATATAAAAATAGAAATTAAATTAAAAGAAAATAAATAAAAAATAATAATTCCATAAATAAATAAATAAAATTATATATATATAAGCAAATTAAACAAAAACAAAACGAAACAAAAAGTGCATCGTCAACTTCTATGTCTGTCCTAAACAAGAAGTATCAGAATTAAACTTTATCATGCATAGCTTGGACAAATAGCTATGACATCCCTACTCACGTCATCAGTGCCCTAGAGTAGGTGCAGACTTTAATAAAGAGTTTTTCTAAATCAAGATCTCTAACAAAGTCAACGAACTGAGTTTGTGTGTTGTGCTCCAAGCTTCTTCTTCTTCCTTGTGTTGTTCGCCTGCTTCTGCAGACGTCTAACTCCAACAGAACTTATTAGAGCAAGTCATTTCTCTGATTTTAGAGGTCATATTGCTATAAAAATTGGGACTTTTGTGAAAACAAGCACCCATTGACTCTGTTTTGCATTTGTGTATGCTCTCTGTAGTTGAAAAACAACAAATTTATTGTTTTTGATGCAATTAGAGCTTGCTTGATTTTTCTAAAATTTTTTGCAATAAAATTCAGAAATTGGTTTTTTCAAGTTTTGAATAGTTTTTGGGCTTGATTTCTTAGCTTTCGTCTCATCAAGTGATTGTGCACAAGATAGCATGTGAATTTTACCTTTTTTGGTGAAATTTCGAAGCTCTCAATGTACAAACATAGCTTCTACTTCCTCTAATGTCAAAAACTTAAACGAGATCAACAGATTTGAAGGTAACGTCTTTGATTTGTGGAAAGAGAGAATGCTCTGCATCCTCTTTTCTTAAAGATTACAAAAATGATCTTGCGGAAGTCCATCATGAAGATATGACACATGCCGCATGAATGAACCTAAACAAAAAGGGAGTCACTTATATCAAGATGGCTATATCATATGAAATCTTAGTGGGATCTTAAGGGCTTTACAAGTGCTTTTGAAATATGGGGCAAGCATAAGGCCACTTATGAAGGCCTATGAATCAACTGCATCTTATGTGTAAGCTAGTGTGTATGAAGCTTGATGAGTCGGAAAGTGCAACCGAGCACAATAACCCCAATCTTACCTTCGGTGGTGTAAAGGGTTCTATTTTGAATGAGGAAATGAGAAGGCTAGTGGAGAGGGCAGTGGTTCAGCCAATGTGGCTAGAAGAAGAACAAAAAAGAAAAGTGAAGGGCACATAGGAACATGAGCAAAAGCAAAGGCAAGGCTGAAGTTACTTATTACCAATGTGGTAGGAAAGGTCATAAGAAGCCTAATTGCAAATATTACAAAGTTGAACTAGAAAGAAAGAAGATTACAGGTGACTAGAAGAAAAAGGACACCAAGAATGAAGCACATGAGAGCTCAAAGGACAAAGACAAAGAGAAGGTCAATGTGGCCTCTAGTGTCATCCTTGAGGAGCTTTCAAATGCAGAAGATATTCTTTGTGCTACTATGGAAGCAGATCATGCTAAAGTTAATGATGCTTCTTTTAATATTCATGCACAAGATATGCAGATCACAAAGAGGGATCTGATTGATGCCTTGCTTACTATGAATGATGCTTAGATCATGCCAAAGTTAATGATGCTTCTGTTAATATTCATGCACAAGATATGCAGATCACGAAGAGGGATCTAATTGATGCATTGCTTACTGTGAATGATGCTTTGTGGATTGTGGATTCGAGTGCATCGTTCCATGTTACTCTTATTAAGGAGTGTTTTACTACCTTTCATGCAGGTTGCCATGGACATATATATCTTGGAAATAACCACGCTTGTTCTATCGAAGGTATTGGCGCAGTGCATCTCACTATAGATGACACTAATGAGTTGGTTTTAGATGATGTAAGGAAGCATCAAGAAAAGCCTACTGTCTGTTGTGTAAAGGGATATGCATGGATATAGTACCCTCTTTGAGGAGTCATGAAGCTTATCAAAGGCTCTAGCCTAATTGTCAAAGGTACCAAGAAAGGGATTCTTTATTGCTTGCATGGTAAAGCCTTGTTGGGAAGTTTATTGCTTTGGTTAAAATCCATTCACATATGAAATTATGGCATAAAAGGCTTGATCACATAAGCCAAAAAGGCCTTGATAAACTATGTAATTTGGACAAGTTTGATGCTAAAAGCTCAAAACTTGATTTTTGTAATGAATGCCAATATTGAAAGCAAATAAAGAATTCCTAATACTCTGGTGTCTTTCATAAGTCTAATGTGCTTGAACTTGTTCATTATGATGTTTGTCGCATGCACCAAATCAATGGGAGGTGCTCTATACTTTGTTTCTTTTGTTGATGACTACTCTAAGGAAGCTTTGGGTATATTTGTTAAAATCTAAGAACGAAGCCTTTGCCTCATTTAAGAAATTTCATGCATTTGTAAATTGTGACCACTCAAACAAGTAGAAAGTTGAAATGCTTAGGTACTGACAATGAAGAAGGTGAGTTTACGAGCGCTCAATTCAATAGATTTTGTGAAAATATTGGTATTAAGAGGGAGCTAACAGTCCCATACAGCCCCTCTTCTAATGGTGTGGCTGAAAGGTATAACAGGACTTTATGTGATAGGGTGAGTTGCATGCTCTCAAGAAGGTCTACACGTCCTAGGAAGCCTGTGAACATATATGACCCCTCTGTACATTACATTATATTATCGGAGGAGGGTGAGCCTCTCACTTATAAAGAGGCAAAGCTATGTGAGCACAAGAAGAAGTGGGAGTTAGCCATGCAAGAAGAGACAAAGGCCTTGCATGCAAATGATACTTGGGACTTGGTTGAATTGCACAAAGGTAGGTCATTCCCAACAAGTGGGTATACAATATCAAAATTGATTATTACAAACCCAAGTATAAGGCAAGGCTGGTTGCTAAGGGATATGCCCAAAAAGAGGGCATTGATTTCCAAGAAGTGTTCCAGTGGTTAAAATGACCACATTACATGTGTTATTTGTTCTCACAAGTCCCAGCTTCCTTGGATTCGGAGTTATTCCAAATGGATGTTAAAACAGTCTTTTTGCATGGTGGTTTAGATCAAGACTTGTACATGAAACAACCATAAGAATATGCCATTCTTGGAAAAGAGCATCTGGTATGCAAGCTAAAAAGGAGTTTATATGGGCTGAAACATAGTTATTTTTGGACTCATATGGAAAAAATACTGTACTTCCATACCTGTATGCGTATGGTTGGAGTATGAAATTTTTCGTACCTCAAATTTTTCTCTTCTCTCATTGATTCGAGTTGAAGACAAATCCATAGCAATTTCATATTGTTTTTCTGCAAATTCACTCTCATATACTGTGTGTATATACTATATAAATAAATAAATAAATAAATAAATATATATATATATATATATGTATGTGTGTGTGTGTGTGTGTGTGTGTGTGTGTGTGTGTGTGTGTGTGTGTGTGTGTGTGTGTGTATATATATATATATATATATATATATATATATATATATATATATATATATATATATATATATATATATATATATATATATATATATATATACATATATATGTGTGTGTGTATAAGTTATTTTCGGACTCGTATGGAAAAAATACCGTACTTTCTTACCCGTATGCGTATTTTTATGCAAATTCACTCTCATATACTCTCCTCCATTATGCCCATATATATATACTATACCCTAAGCTATAGGAGCCAACAAAATTCTGATCTTTAATATTATATTATTGTATATATAATACTTCAAATTTCAATATCTTTTGTGCTAGACGTATGATATCACGCATGATATTTTTTAAAAGATTCCATACTTTTTTTCTTACTTCCGTACCCGTATGCGTTTGCCGTATGGTTCGCGTATGGAAAAACTATGGGCTGAAACAAGCCTCCATATAGTGGACCATGGTATAGGAAGTTTAATGCATTTATGCTCAAATTCTCGGTATGCGAATAAAAAAGGATAGGCCGCAGCATACTTTGCATTTATCCCAAGAAAAAGTATATTGAAAAAGTGCTGGACAGATTTAATGTGGCTGATGCTAAGCCTCTTGGAGTGCCATTGCAGCCACATGTTAAGCTTTCCGAGGATGATTGTCCCAGAGATGATGATGCAGCCAACTACGTAAAGAGTTCCATATGCATCAGCTTGTGGTTCACCTACGTATGCCATGGTTGCCACTCGGCCAGACATTGCTCATGCAATGGGAGTTGTTAGCAGGTTCATGGCTGATCCTGGCAAAGCTCATTGGGAGGAAGTCAAATCTATCTTGAGATATTTGAAAGGGACCAAAGATAAATGTATATGTTATGGAAAGGGTTCATTGGAGTTGAAAGGATTTTGTGATTCAAGCATGGAAGGTGATGTGGACACTCGCAAGTCCACAAGTGGCTATGTATACACACTTGCAAATGGAGCTATTTCTAGACTTCACAGGATAGTTGCACTTATCTACTACAGAGCCTGAGTATATTTCAGCCACAGAGGCTTCCAAAGAAGCCATTTGGTTAGCCCACTTCTGTCGTGAGTTTGCAATGCCTGAAAACGCACCTGCTCTTGGTTGCGATAGATAGAGTGCCAAATGTTTGGCAAAAAAATGTCATGTTCCATGCTCGCCCAAAGCATATTGATCTGAGATACCACCTCATCAAAGAGGTGTTAGAGGATGGTTCTGATCACTTTCATCAAGTTCAATACTTCACAGAATCCTGAAGATGCTCTCACGAAGTGTCTGCCCAAGGCACAATATCAGCTATGTATACAGATTGTCGGAGTTACTTAGCTTGAAGGCGAATGCACTCCAATTACGCTCACATGGGCTCGCCAAACAAGCTTAACATCAATTTATAATATATATAATGCCAATCAAATCATAACAATAAACATAAAAAGTTAAAAACATAAAAAATACCTGGGATAAGACTCATAATACAAGCAGCCGAGATGCAACATCCGACCACAAAGATGTAGAGTGTGCATATGCTATGCTGATGTTTCCCATATATGCTCAGAATTCGCTAATAAAAGAGATCTGCACATTCTCCGCCATAACACAAGCGTGTCATGGAGTACTCTTGGAGCAATGATCCTTGACTCCATAATCTCGTTCTTTTGAAGTATGGATAGAGTAATGCCACAACCCCATGAATAGGTCGTGACATGAACTTCCATCATGACTCCACAAGCTCAAGTATCTCCTCAAATCTACATTGTAATTTTTTTTTCTTTTTTTAAAGATTGAAATATGAACTTCAATTTTCAAAATTCACATGAGGAATAAATCAATTAACCACACAATATACCTGGATGGTGACAATGTCGTAAATGCTTGAATCGCCTCTGCCATTCTTGTGTAGATGTGGTACACAAGTATGAGAGTTCATCCCTCTATGTCAACATAGCGCGACACTATATGAATATGTCTCAAGATAAACAAGATATTGCATACCTCTGTCCAGAAATCCATGTCCAAAACTTTTCTTTGCACATGATGTGAAAACTTTGTGTTTCCTCTTGCCATACTTATCCATTTCTTATCTATTACAGTCATCCTCAAGGCGTCAATGCACGTGTGTAAGCCAAAGAAGACATGATATATATGTATATACATACATACATACATACATACATACATACATACATACATACATACATACATACATAGTACAACAAGAGGTTTGAAAACGAGGTTTAAATCGAGATTTAAATCGTAGAGGTTTATAAAATCAAAAATAAAAATCGAGGTTTTTATTCATTATGAGAGATTTTTATTTTCTAAAACATAAAGCTATGTACCAATGCAGATTTAACACCATTTTGATGTACCTGACATGAATAACATTATACATATAAAACCACGTTGTAGTCTATAATCACTAGTGACCAGTCACCACACTACTTTCAACTT
>MU262287.1:0-2500 GCA_020310875.1 Ceratopteris richardii
CACCATGAGGAGATCCACATAGTGCATACCACCATTGAGGAGGAGCGATGCGAGAGGCCCGCAGGCTCAATGTTCGCGTCTCCGGCCTCACAGAGACAGACGGATCACCAAAGCAGGACGGGCGTCGTTTGTGCACATTACTTGGATACCACGCGGATGAGCCTCTCCCTTTCACCAGAGTATGGAGAGCAGGACGGGACACCACACGGAACAGAGCACTTATCCTTCAGTTCTCAGATGAGGCCAGGAGGAGAGACTTTCTCAGACGACGGGCGGTACTACGCACTACACCGGGCACCCAATCTATTTGGATGACGACCTCACACGGATGCAGGTAGAGCACAGACGGGCATGCATGCCACGTGTCCTCCAGGCAAGACGAGAGGGACATCGTGCCCTCTACAGAGACGGTCAGGACATCATTGATGGACGGCCCATTGACTAGGGATTCGCGGCCTATGAGACAGCACAGCAGGAGGTGCACATTGCAGTCTGGAACTGCAATGGATCTTTATGGACACATCCAGGGCCCTCGAGGAGGTGATGGAGGGCAGAGACATTATCTTCTTGACAGAGACACACGAGAGCCCGAGAGCCTACCGAGGATTGAGGGCTATATGTGGGAGTCAGCTCACCGCCGCCAGATGAGACACACCACACACGAGGATCAGAGTAGCCGTGCTCTATAGACAGTCGTTACAACACAGGGTACAGGTAGCCAGAGACCCAGAGGCACGTTTCATGTGGATATGCTTGCAGCTATCAGAGGAGAGAGCAGCGTACTTCGCCGTATGCTATATTGCACCCATTGGTTCACGCTTCACACATTCCCCTGAGCAACTATCAGGAGGGGAGGGACCAGACACCACATCGCCATATGACTGCCTCAGTGACACGATTATGGAGTATACCGGGATGGTGAAGTCTTCCTTGTAAGAGGACTTCAATGCCCGCACTCAGAGCCACCAGTGTGATACCTACGACTTGACGACCCTGAGATGCTTCGTACTATAGAGGACATGCCTACACTCAGAGCCTCAGCCGACACTGCCACACCCCACCTTATATGGCCGACACTTACTCCAGATGGAGCAGCACACAGTTCTCGTTATATAATGGGATGGGAGCTGGCCCACCTCGCGCGGTCTCACCTGCATTCCACCCACGACACCACATGGGGCAGTGTGGTAGACTATGTTATCGGACCCCCGGAGCGACACATCTGATCACCTCATTCACTATCCCACCCTTACCGATTGGAGCTGATCACACATATCTTGCCCTATCCATTCGCGCTCACCATGCATACCCACCTCGTCACCACACAGCCACGAGCCCGTACCTCCATTCACTTTAGACATGAGCTAGCACATATCTATAGCTCCCATGTTCGAGAGCGCATCTACTCTCTTGATCCCTCCGCCTCCTTGGAAACCCTCACCACCCACTTCTCCTCGATCCTCCATCTGCTACTCTCAGCTTCCCATACACCACCCACAGCACTGCACATCCGACACGGCTGGGACATACACCCCAGAATAGATGGTACGATGAGGAGTGTAGGCGACTATACCGACATCTCAGAGCACAGAGTCTCTTGGGATCCATCACAGAGAGGGAGGCACGACGACAGATGCGAGCCCTCACACGCCGGAAGCGGCGAGCTTTCGACGAGCGACAGGAGGCAAAGTTGATCGACCTTCTCATGAGTAGGGATTGTGCCACCGCGTGGAGGGCACTACGTGAGCCACGTCCACCTACACCCATAGCAGATCCTTCGACCTGGCAGACCTACGCCCAGAGGTTTATATGACGTCCAAGGACAGGCCACCATTACCGATTCCTTCCACACCGCGTCCGGTGATATCCACCCTCTTCACAGGAGGCATGGTACGAAAGGCCATCCATAGGCTACAGCATGGCCGTTCAGCAGACCACACGGGGCTACAGGGAGAGCACTTTATATACGCAGCAGATGTAGTTTCCCACTTGATCGCCCATCTCTTCAACCGTGCTTTGGTTGAGGGACTACCCGACTCATGGACTATGCATACCATTACGCCTATCCATAAGTCCGGCGATATGATGGACCCAGGGAACTACAGGACTATTATGATAGGCCATATCCTGGCCAAGATCTATGGGGCAGTACTAGAGGCAGAGCTCAGTACACACGCTGAGGCAGCGGGGATCAGAGCTCCCGGCCAGGCAGGCTTCCGCCGCACTTTCTCCACCATCGACCACATCTTCGTGCTTCGTTGCTTGATTGAGAGCGCGAAGGCGAGGAAGCAGAGACTATACTGTTGCTTTGTGGATTTCCGCAAAGCCTTCGACATGGTCCCTCGAGAGAGACTACTACTAAGGCTCCAGGAGTTACAGCTTCCATCAGACATGCTATGGGCCATCCACGCTTTGTATGCACGAGTCACAGGTAGGGTACGCTTCCCCGGTGGTCTATAAGACAACCTTGTTAGCACCATTGGTGTGAAACAAGGTTGCC
>MU262287.1:10000-72256 GCA_020310875.1 Ceratopteris richardii
AGGGGGCTTATCGGATCCGCTTGCTCGCACTATCAAGGTGAAGCAAGGGTGCACTCTTTCACCCACCCTCTTTGGTCTATATATTGATGAGATAGCAGACTTCATACAGAAGCAGGGGGGGGGGGGATGGCATCGAGGTACATGGGTCCACTATTCATATTCCTTTATATGCTGATGATATTGTATTGGTTTCCGAGGGGGGGGGATGGCATCGAGGTACATGGGTCCACTATTCATATTCCTTTATATGCTGATGATATTGTATTGGTTTCCGAGTCTGCAGCAGGTTTACAGCATCACCTACATGGTCTAGATGACTTTTGCGCACAGAGAGGTTTATTTGTGAACCTTGGTAAAACCAAGGTAATGATCTTTCATACATCAGCAGAGGTACGCAGGCATAGTTTGTTCACATCAACGGGTGGACCGATCGAGGTGGTCGGATCATATGTTTACTTGGGAGTGACATTTACAGCAGCAGCATCAGGGGTCTTCTCTATGTCTCAGGCAGCCCGTGACCGCATCACACATGGATACGCAGCACTAGGTCTGATGGAGAGACAGTGCCACCAGGCATATTTTCAAGAGCCGCGCACAAAGGGGTGGCTCTTCGACACCTTGGTTACGCCAGCGCTCATGTATGGGGCAGCCATTTGGGGGCCAGGATTAGCTACATCAGTATGGACAGCATTGGAGAGGCCACAGATTCTCATGATTGCCAGACTTATCCGCAGCAAGCCTTCAGTACCACATGATATCATTAGAGCAGAGCTCCCTGCGCCACCGATGCTAGTTGAGGCACTATTCCAGACGGTATGCCTATTACACAGACTTCGGAGCATGGATACAGAGCGCATGGCTTATCGTGCTTTCCAGGCATCACGTGATATGGCATTGGCAGGTGACACCTCCTCGTGGTATGCACAGACACGAGACTGGCTGGCCGACCATGGTTTTGATATAGACAGACTACCACCATTACAGTACGACTTACATGCACCCACCTATTCTCTCTCCCATCAGGAAAGGAATAGGGTCATTCGTCAGGAGATATGGCATACATACATACAAAGGACATGGATGTGCCCTAGGGATACATTGCCTCTGAAAATGCTCTATTACCGTGAGCATTATCTACATATATCGGACGAGGGCTTCATTGAGATTCCGCGATACATGCAGACATACCTATCCCACCACCTTCGAGTTGTCATTGGGCAGCTCCGGGTTTCATCACATCAGCTCGAGATTGAGAGGGGTCGGTCTAGGTGAGTCCCCCGAGAGGAGAGGTGGTGCCGAGTATGCCAGACAGAGGTAGAGAGTGAGGAGCATGTTGTTGTCACATGCCCCGCATACTTAGACCTACGTGCACAATTCCAGATAGAGGAGTCGCTCCAGTTGTGCATGACTATGGGAGACCAGCGGCGGTTGGGACACTTCCTCACAGCGGCATATGAGAGGAAAGAGAAGTCACTACAGCCGACACATCAGACACGGAGGAGTATCCAGCAGACCATTACTCTGTTCCTTCAGCAAGTTAAGCTACACCAAAGAGGTCCATCTAGAGGGCTTACGCTCCACCAGGCATCAACACAGAGAGCACAACGTCCACGATGCATGGTTGGATATCGTCGACCACAACTTTATATGGAGGATATCTCACGCATCAGGACGGCCTATGACCACATGATGGAGCAGAGGCGTACCACCACCACCTGGGTCGTCTTCCTTCGGGAGGCACTCAGACCAGCACCCATGTACCACATACTACACCCACCTCCACCCATCACCAATAGCTAGGGTATTTTGCCCACTCACATTATGGGCCTGCCATGTATTAGGTGGCCATTATCTGCAGAGTCAGAGCCACCTCTTCCCAGCCTTTTCCAACCCGATATAGCTTAATGTAGTAAGTACTTTTTTCATTTCATTTTCTACACAGGGTTACTACACTTGTACATGGTTTTGTCTCATAGGCCAAGTTTGGCCTCAAGTAGACGTTAATCTCTCTCTCTCTCTCTCTCTCTCTCTCTCTCTCTCTCTCTCTCTCTCTCTCTCTCTCTCTCTCTCTCTCTCTCTCTCTCTCTTCTCTCTCTCTCTCTCTCTCTCTCTCTCTCTCTCTCTCTCTCTCTCTCTCTCTCTCTCTCTCTCTCTCTCTCTCTCTCTCTCTCTCTCGCGCGCGCGCGCGCGCGCCAGATAGAGGAGTCACTCCCGTTATACATGACTATGGGAGACCAGCGACACTTGGGACACTTCCTCCCAGCAGCATACGAGAGGCGGGATCGGTCACTCCAGCCCACACATCAGCCACGGGTGAGTACGCAGCTGACCATTACCCAGTTTTTTCAGCGAACTGACCTACATCAGAGAGGTCCATCTATAGGGCTCACGCTCCACCAAGCAGCAGCACAGAGAGCACGGTGCCGACCATGCATGGGCGGGTATCATCGACCACGACCATATCAGGAGGATATCTCACGCATAAGGACAGCCTACGACCACATGATGGAGCATAGGCACACCACCACCCCATGGGTTGTCTTCCTTCAGGAGGCACTCACATGTCCCCCATGTATTAGGTGGCCACTATCTGTAGAGTCAGAGCCACGTCTCCCCAGCCTTTTCCAGCCTTAAATATCTTTGTGTCTCGAAATACTTTTTAGTTCATTTCATACAGGGTTACTCTTACTAGAGATACAGAGTCACAGAGATTCCCTACTCCAGCCTACTGTAGCACTCCATACAGGAGGGAGACAGAGTCAGCTCACTGACTTCTTTATTCCACGACGTGCTGCAGCCCTCCCCCCCTCAGCCCACATACCGAGCGGGGTGACTCTTCAGCAGGCTCAGATATCTCGAGCTAGGAGACGACCCCGTGATATAGGATATCGGGCCCCGAGACTTCACCGACACGAGATTGCGGAGATCCAGGATTGTGACCATCGCGCCATGGAGGAGAGACGATCCCAGATGATGGCCGATCCCGTTGCAGCCATCAGGGTGGCCCTGACTCCACCTCCACCTATGTATCACATATTACATCCCACCCACTAGCACAGGATGGAGCTAGTTAGTCGTTTTAGATGCATTCTCATGGTTGTTGTACTACCCTTTTGCATATAGACTATCATAGATATCGCACTCCATACACCCCCCACCACTTTCATGGGTATCCCCACATGCACACTACGGAGATCTATATCAGCTTAACCAGTTTCTTCTCTCTCTCTCTCTCTCTCTCTCTCTCTCTCTCTCTCTCTCTCTCTCTCTCTCTCTCTCTCTCTCTCTCTCTCTCTCTCTCTCTCTCTCTCTCTCTCTCTCTCTCTCTCTCTCTCTCTCTCTCTCTCTCTCTCTCAGTATCGATGCAGACTACAGCGGAGGATTCGAGCTGTACTTTTCAGACGCCCACAGTGCATATGAGGATAGATCTCCAGCCTTGTATATCAGCACATCCCTCCTATGTATCATCCCTTTGTTGTATTAGTCTTGGTGTTAGCCTTTTCCCAACTCTTTTACATCTTTCATTTTCAATACCACTTCCTTTGGTACTCAGATTTTGTATCAGATTCACCAGTTTTGTAACTTTTGGTCTCATAGGTCATTTTGGCCTTCTGAAGACGTAAATATATCATTTCATTTCATTTCTCTCTCTCTCTCTCTCTCTCTCTCTCTCTCTCTCTCTCTCTCTCTCTCTCTCTCTCTCTCTCTCTCTCTCTCTCTCTCTCTCTCTCTCTCTCTCTCTCTCTCTCTCTCTCTCTCTCTCTCTCTCTCTCTCTCTCTCTCTCTCTCTCTCTCTCTCTCTCTCTCTCTCTCTCTCTCTCTCTCTCTCTCTCTCTCTCTCTCTCTCTCTCTCTCTCTCTCTCTCTCTGAGGAAGGGTATCAGGGCTCCAGGAAAGGCAGGTTTCAGACGCGATTACTCTACCACTAACCACATCTTCACTCTGAGATGCCTGATCGACCAAGCAAGGGTGAGGAAGAGGAGATTATATTGTTGCTTTGTGGACTTCTGCAAAGCATTTGACAGTGTTCCCAGGGAACGACTCTTCAGACGACTACTTGATATCGGAGAAACCGAGGAGATGATATGGGGGATCTACTTATACGAGAGAGTATCTGGTAGAGTCAGATGTCCGGGGGGCTTATCTCATCCACTTGCTAGCACTATTGGGGTGAAGCGAGGATGCCCTCTTTCACCCACCCTCTTTGGTCTCTACATTGATGAGATAGTGGACTACATACAGCAGCAGGGAGGTGATGGCATTCAGGTACGTGGGTCCACGGTCCATATTCTTTTATACGCTGATGATATTGTACTAGTTTCAGCAGAAGGTCTACAGCATCATCTACACGGCCTAGATGACTTTTGCAGACACATAGGGTTATCTGTGAACCTTGGTAAAACCAAGGTCATGATCTTTCATACATCAACAGAGGTACACAGACATAGTTTGTTCACAACAGCAGGTGGACCGATTGAGGTGGTCGGATCATATGTTTACTTAGGGGTGACATTTACAGCAGCATCAGGGGTCTTCTCTATGTCTGAGGAAGCCCGTGATTGCATCACACATGGGTATGCACCACTAGCTTTGATGGAGAGACAGTGCCACCAGGCATATTTTCAGGAAACCGCACAAAGGGGTGGCTCTTCAACACTTTGGTTACGCAAGCACTCATGTATGGGGCAGCCATATGAGGACCAGGCTTAGCTACATCAGTATGGACAGCATTAGAGAGGCCATAGATCCTCATGATTGTCAGACTTATCCGTAGCAAGCCTTCCGTACCACATGATATCATTAGAGTAGAGCCATTGCACCAGTGATGCTACTTGAGGCACTATTCCAAACACTATGCCTAGTACACAGACTCCGGAGCATGGATAGAGAGCGCATTGCCTATCGTGCTTTCCAGACATCACATGATATGGCATTAGGAGGCAACACCTCCTCATGGTATGCACAGACACGAGACTGGCTAGCCCACCATGGCTTTGACATAAACAGGCTACCACCACTACAGTACGACTCATGCACCCACCTACTTGCTCTCTCATCAAGAGAGGAATAGGGTCATTCGTCAAGAGATATGGCATACATACATACAGAGGACATGGGTGAGCCCTAGGGATACATTGCCACCAAAAATGCTCTATTACCGTGAGCATTTTCTACATATATCGGACAAGGGCTTCATCGAGATTCCGAGATACATGGAGACCATAGTTGGTCAGGTACGATCCGTACGACAGGTACGGTACATAATAGTACGATGCAAGGTACGTACTAATCATGAGGTACGAATCCGTACGATACTAGTACGAAATTATTTTTTTTTCCATATTTTCATGTACGTGGGAGTGTACACATATGAAGGGTACTTTTTGCCATGAATATGCATAATATTGTATCTATGCATGAAGATAATTGTTCTCTAACTAGCATAGCTGCAAAACCAATGTATTTTCTTAATAAATTCAAGTCAAAATGGTCAAAATGGAAAAAAAAAAATGTTGGTACCTATTGGTACGAATACGTACGAGTACGTACGGTACGAGAGGTACGTACGAATCTACTCGTACTGGTACGAGTACCAACTATGATGGAGACATACCTACCCCACCACCTTCGAGTCTTCATTGGGTAGCTTCGGGTTTCATCACATCAGCTCGAGATTGAGAGGGGTCGGTCCAGGGGAGTCCCCCGTGAGGAGAGGTGGTGCCCAGTATGCGAGACAAAGGTAGAGAGTGAGGAGCATTTTGTTATCAGATGCCCAGCATACTTAGACCTACGAGCACACTTCCAAATAGAGGAGTCTCTCTAGTTGTGCATGACTATGGGAGGCCAACGACGCTTGGGACGCTTTCTCACATCAGCATATGAGAGGCGAGAGGGGTCACTACAGCCCACACATCAGCCACGGGTGAGTACCCAGCAGACCATTACCCAGTTCTTTCAGCGAGCTTAGCTACATCAGAGAGGTCCATCTATGGGGCTCACGCTCCACCAGGCAGCAGCACAGAGAGCAAGGCACCGACCACGCATGGGAGGATATCGTCGACCACGACTATATCATGAGGATATCTCACGCATCAAGACAGCCTACGACCACATGATGGAGCATACGCGTACCACCACCCCCTGGGTTGTCTTCCTTCAGGAGGCACTCAAACCACCACCGATGTACCACATACTACACCCACCTCCACCCATCACCAGTAGCTAGGGTGTTTTTACTCACATTATGGATCCCCCATGTACTAGGTGGCCACTATGTGCAGAGTCAGAGCCACGTCTCCCCAGCCTCTTCCAGCCCTATATAGCTTTGTTTAGCACAGGGTTACTACACTTGTATATGGTTTTTGTCTCATAGGCCAAGTTTGGCCTCCAGAAGACGCTAATATGACTCTCTCTCTCTCTCTCTCTCTCTCTCTCTCTCTCTCTCTCTCTCTCTCTCTCTCTCTCTCTCTCTCTCTCTCTCTCTCTCTCTCTCTCTCTCTCTCTCTCTCTCTCTCTCTCTCTCTCTCTCTCTCTCTCTCTCTCTCTCTCTCTCTCTCTCTCTCTCTCTCTCTCTCTCTCTCTCTCTCTCTCTCTCTCTCTCTCTCTCTCTCTCTCTCTCTCTCTCTCTCTCTCTCTCTCTCTCTCTCTCTCTCTCTCTCGGTTTGCAGGCAGAGCACCTCATCTATGGAGGCACGACTCTCGCACCGCTCATTGCCCATCTCTTCAACCGTGCATTGGTTGAAGGGTTCCCAGACTCATGGATTGAGCACACCATAGTGCCCATTCATAAGTCAGGTGATACTATGGATCCAGCTACATACCGAACAATCATGATTGGCCCTATATTGGCCAAGTTATATGGGGCGGTACTAGAGACAGAGTTGAGTACTCTCGCTGAGAAGAAGGGCATCACCGCTCCAGGACAGGCAGGTTTCAGACGAGATTACTCTACCATTGACCACATCTTCACTCTGAGATGCCTGATCGACCAAGCCAGGGTGAGGAAGAGGAGATTATATTGTTGCTTTGTGGACTTCCGCAAAGCATTTGACACTGTTCCCAAGGATAGACTCTTCAGACGACTACTTGACATCGGAGCTCCGGAGGAGATGATATGGGGGATCTACGCCTTATACGAGAGAGTATCTGGTAGAGTCAGATGTCGAGGGGGCTTATCTGATCCACTTGCTAGCACTATCGGGGTGAAGCAAGGATGCCCTCTCTCACCCACCCTCTTTGGTCTCTACATTGATGAGATAGTGGACTTCATACAGCAGCAGGGGGGAGATGGCATTGAGGTACACGGGTCCACTGTCCATATTCTTTTATACGCTGATGATATTGTATTGGTTTCAGAGTCTGCAGAAGGTCTACAGCATCATCTACACGGCCTAGATGACTTTTGCAGACACAGAGGGTTATTTGTGAACCTTGGTAAAACCAAGGTCTTGATCTTTCATACATCAGCACACATCAGCACAGGTACGCAGACATAGTTTGTTCACAGCAGCAGGTGGACCGATCGAGGTGGTCGGATCATATGTTTACTTGGGAGTGACATTTACAGCAGCATCAGGGATCTTCTCTATGGCTCAGGCAGCCCGTGACCGCATCACACGTGGGTACGCAGCACTAGCTTTGATGGAGACACCAGGCATATTTTCAGGAGCCCCGCACAAAGGGGTGGCTCTTTGACACTTTGGTTACGCCAGCGCTCATGTATGGGGCAGCCATATGGGGACCAAGATTAGCTACATCAGTATGGACAGCATTAGAGAGGCCACAGATCCTCATGATTGCCAGACTTATCCGCAGCAAGCCTTCAGTACCACATGATATCATTAGAGCAGAGCTCGCTGCACCACCGATGCTAGTTGAGGCACTATTCCAGACAGTATGCCTATTACACAGACTTCGGAGCATGGATACAGAGCGCATTGCTTATCGTGCTTTCGAGGCATCACGTGATATGGCATTAGCAGGCGACACCTCCTCATGGTATGCACAGACACGAGACTGGCTTGCCCACCATGGCTTTGACATAGACAGGCTACCACCACTACAGTACGACTCTCATCCACCCACCTACTCGCTCTCTCATCAAGAGAGGAATAGGATCATTCGTCAGGAGATATGACATACATACATACAGAGGACATGGGTGAGCCCTAGGGGTACATTGCCACCGAAAATGCTCTACTACCGCGAGCATTTTCTACATATATCGGGCACGGGCTTCATCGAGATCCCGAGATACATGCAGACCTACCTTCCCCACCACCTACGAGTCGTCATTGGGAAGCTCCGGGTTTCATCGCATGAGCTCGAGATTGAGAGGGGTCGGTCCAGGGGAGTCCCCCGTGAGGAGAGGTGGTGCCCAGTATGCCAGACAGAGGTAGAGAGTGAGGAGCATTTTGTTATCAGATGTCAAGCATACTTAGACCTACGAGCACAGTTCCAGATCGAGGAGTCATTCCAGATGTGCATGACTATGGGAGACCAGAGACGCTTGGGACGCTTTCTCACAACAGCATACGAGAGGCGAGAGCGGTCACTACAGCCCATACATCAGCCACGGGTGAGTACCTAGCAGACCATTACGCAGTTCTTTCAGCGAGTTGAGCTACATCAGAGAGGTCCATCTATAGCGCTCACGCTGCCCCAGGCAGCAGCATAGAGAGCACGGCGCCGACCACGCATGGGCGGATATCGTCGACCACGACTATATCAGGAGGATATCTCACGCATCAGGATTGCCTACGACCACATGATGGAGCATAGGCGTACCACCACCCCCTGGGTTGTCTTCCTTCAAGAGGCACTCAGACCACCACCGATGTACCACATACTACACCCACCTCCACCATCACCAGTAGCTAGGGCGTTTTACTCACATTTGGGATCCCCCAATGTATTAGGTGGCCACTATCTGCTGAGTCAGAGCCAAGTCTCCCTAGCCTTTTCCAGCCCTATATAGCTTTGTGTAGCGATATACTTTTTATTTCATTTTATCTTCTACACAGGGTTACTACACTTGTACATGGTTTTTGTCTCATAGGCCAAGTTTGGCCTCCAGAAGACGTTAATATGACTCTCTCTCTCTCTCTCTCTCTCTCTCTCTCTCTCTCCTCTCTCTCTCTCTCTCTCTCTCTCTCTCTCTCTCTCTCTCTCTCTCTCTCTCTCTCTCTCTCTCTCTCTCTCTCTCTCTCTCTCTCTCTCTCTCTCTCTCTCTCTCTCTCTCTCTCTCTCTCTCTCTCTCTCTCTCTCTCTCTCTCTCCCCCCCCTCTCCCCCCCTCTCTCCTTCTCTCTCCCTCTCCCTCCCTCCCTCCCTCCCTCCCTCCCTCCCTCTCTCCCTCCCTCCCTCCCTCCCTCCCTCTCTCTCTCTCTCTCTCTCTCTCTCTCTCTCTCTCTCTCTCTCTCTCTCTCTCTCTCTCTCTCTCTCTCTCTCTCTCTCTCTCTCTCTCTCTCTCTCTCTCTCTCTCTCTCTCTCTCTCTCTCTCTCTCTCTCTCTCTCTCTCTCTCTCTCTCTCTCTCTCTCTCTCACGTACCCCTCCCCCTCGGACTAGACCAGAACAATTGGTATGATGATGAGTGCAAAGCCCTTTACAGATGCCTACATGCACAACGAGCCTTGGGAGAGATTACAGAGAGAGAGGCCAGTACACAGATGAAGTGACCCGTCGGAAGTGATGGGCCTTCGAGGAGGCACAGGAGCTCAAGTTATATCGTCTATTCATGAGCATGGATAGTGCGATAGCACGGCGCACTCTCCGCGAGCCTCGTCCTGCTACACCCATTGAGGACCCACTGATTTGGCGGGATTATGCAACACGACTATATGATGTGCCTCGACAGCCACCCAAGCCTCGACCCACACACTCCTCTTTGTTTACTACAACAATGGTGGAGAGCGACATACACCGCATGCAACACAGACAAGTAGCTTAACTGATCACATTGGTTTACAGAGTGAGCATCTCATCTACGCAACCTCCACTATAGCCCTGTTGATCGCACATGTTTTCAATCGGGCTATAGGGGAGGGTTTCCCAGAGGAGTGGACACAGCATACAATGGTGCCTATCCACAAATCTGGCAACATTTTGGATCCAAGGACCTACAGGACTATCATGATTGGCCACACAATGGCCAAATTATATGGAGCAGTTCTTTAAGCAGAGCTTAGCTCCTATGCAGGCTGATTCTATATGCCACACAGTTCACGAGTGGCGATTGGTTAGCTTAGGGTGGCATAAGATAGACTGGAGATCAAGAACGGGAGACACAGCAGCGTCCTCAGGGCTGAGCGTATTTGCAGACTATGTAGAGAGGAGGTGGAGAGTGAGGAGCATTTCATGTGTCGATGCAGAGCATACACTCAGATTAGAGACAGATATGAGACTCTGTTCAGAGGACAGGACACCCTATGCGAGATCATGGACTCTCAAGATTAGAGACAGTTAGGGCATTTTCTGACAGAGATTCAATGCCATAGGGATGCACTTTTATCACTGACACACACCACTACACAGATGGAGAGAAGACAGCTAAAACTCGCCTGTTGATTGCACATGTCATCAACATAGCTATAGGGGAGGGTTTCCTAGAGGAATGGACTCAGCATTTTTGAGGCGGAGCTTAGCTCATATGCCAAGGCAAAGGGCATCCGAGCACTAGGCCAGCCGGGTCCATACGAGCTTTTTCCACTATCGACCATATCTTCATCCTCCATTGTCTCATTGATGGGGCAAATGCAAGGAAGAAGAGGCTTCATTGTTGCTTTGTGGACTTCCACAAGGCTTTTGATATAGATCCATGTGAGAGGCTTTTCTAGTGCCAATTGAGCCTTGGGATCCCGATAGAGATGATATGGGCCTCTACACTCTCTACGAGAAGGTGTTTGGTAGAGTTCGATGCCCTAGAGGTTTATCATAGCCCATTGCTAGCACCATTGGTGTTAAGCAAGGCTACCCACTCTCCCCAACACTTTTTGGGCTTTACATTGATGAGATCTCCGATTCAGTACTACGAGCACGCAAAGAGGGGAGTGACCTGGGAGGTACCCTAGTTCACATTCTTTTATATGTGGATGATATTGTTTTGATTTCAGAATCACATGAGGGGCTCCAACGCCACCTCGACCTTGGATGATTTTTGTTCACATAGAGGATTGGTTGTGAACCTTGGCAAGACCAAGGTCATGAACTTTCACACAGCCAGTGCAGTGAGGAGTGAAGCCATCTTCACCATAGCAAGAGGGCACGTCGAGTCATGTCTACTTGGGAGTTACTTTCACCAGTCTACAAGGACCTTTCACCATGAGGCAAGCAACTATTGACAAACTCACCCAAGGGTATGCAGCCCTAGCCATGCTAGAGCAGAGGTGCCACCAGACACACTTCCAGGAACCCCACACGAAGGGGTGGCCTTTCGACACACTAGTCACCCGTGCCTTGATGTATTCAACGACAGTATGGGCACCAGGCTTGACGGCCGATCACTCGGCACAGATTGAGAGGCCACATGTATGTATGATCTCACGCTTGTTCCGTAGCAAGCAGACCATACCACATGATATCATCCGAGCATAGCTCTCTACACCACCCATGGTCCTTGAGCCACTTTTCCAGACAGTGACCTTCATTCAAAGGGTGAGGGAGTTGCCACATGATAGACTCACTCGTAGAGCTTTTGAGGAAGCTATACACTTATCTTAGAGTGGGCATGATAGAGCCTGGTACTCACACGTCACAACTTGGTTCGCGACACATGGGCTTGATATGGATAGTTTACCACCTTTTCAGTACGACTTGGACTCACCTTACTATCACTTCTCTCGTAGCAAGAGGAATCTGGTGCTCAGACGAGGCTTATGGAGGTTCTACATCAAGATAGTATGGAGATCACCCAGTTTAGAGGGGAGGATGTCATACTACAAAGACCAATTTCTCACCATTATGTCTAATGGATTCATACATAGACCACACTATATGAACATCTATATGCCACAAAGTTCACGAGTTGCGATTGGCCAACTGAGGGTCGCATCACACAGACTAGAGATTTAGAGTGGGAGACACAGTGGGGTCCCAAGAGAAGAGAGGATCTGCAAACTATGTAGAGGGGAGGTGGAGAGAGAGGAGCATTTCATATGTCGATGGAGAGCATACACTCAGATTAGAGACAGATATGAGACTTTGTTCAGAGGACAGCCCACCCTACGAGAGATTATGGACTCCCGAGATCAGAGACAGTTAGGGCGTTTCTTGATAGAGATTCGGAGGCATAGAGATGCACACTTATCACTGACACACACAGCTAGATAGGTGGAGAGGAGACCACTACACCTCTGATTTTTTCCAGAAGTCTAGAGTCCCCTCCCCACCTGATTCCCATCAAGCGACACTACAACAGGCTGAGGTAAGTCAAGCTAGACGATGACCACAAGTCACAGCGCCCCAAGGAGTGAGGCTATACCATCGCCAGATAGAGGAGATTCGAACCCGACATCGCGAGACGACTACGGAGCGAGTAGCCCTAATGAGAGCAAATCCTATAGCTTTCATACAGGGAGCTCTAGCACCGGCTCCACCTATGTATCACATCCTCCACCCCTCCATTACCACTAGATGGAGCTAGTAGACAGATGCATCTTCATGTTTGTATTGCCCTCAGCATATAGACATGCATATACCCCTAGAGATAGGGCTCCATCAGCCTTAGTATTTTACCACACATGTTGTATTAGCTTTTTATGATCTTGTTTTACTTTTGTGACAATTGGATGACATCCCCATCATGTATCTTATGTTTTGTCTCATAGGCCGACTTTGGCCTATCATAGACGTAAAACTCTCTCTCTCCCTCCCTCCCTCCCTCCCTCCCTCCCTCCCTCCCTCCCTCCCTCTCTCTCTCTCTCTCTCTCTCTCTCTCTCTCTCTCTCTCTCTCTCTCTCTCTCTCTCTCTCTCTCTCTCTCTCTCTCTCTCTCTCTCTCTCTCTCTCTCTCTCTCTCTCTCTCTCTCTCTCTCTCTCTCTCTCTCTCTCTCTCTCTCTTACAGCACAGGGTACAGGTGGTAGCCAGAGACCCAGAGGCACGTTTCATGTGGATACCCTTGCAGCTATCAGAGGAGAGAGCAGCGTACTTCGCCATATGCTATATTGCACCCATTGGTTCACGCTTCACACATTCCCCTGCGCAGCTATCAGGAGGGGAGGGACCAGACACCACATCGCCATATGACTGCCTCAGTGACACGATTATGGAGTATACCGGGATGGGTGAAGTCTTCCTTGTAGGAGACTTCAATGCCCGCACTCAGAGCCACCAGTGTGATATCTACGCATGACCCTGAGATGCTTCGTACCATAGAGGACATGCCTACACTCAGAGCCTCAGCCAACACCACCACACCCACCTTATATGGCCGACACTTACTCCAGATGGGAGCAGCACACCGTCTCGTTATATATAATGGGATGGAGAGCTTGCCCACCTCGCGCGGTCTCACCTGCATTCCACCCACGACACCACAGGGGGGCAGTGTGGTAGACTATGTTATCGGACCTTCGGAGGCGACACATCTAATCACCTCATTCACTATCCCACCCTTACCGATTGAAGCTGATCACGCATATCTTGCCCCATCCATTCGCGGCTCACCATGCATACCCCACCCCGTCACCATACAGCCACGAGCCCGTACCACCATTCACTTTAGACATGAGCTAGCACATATCTATAGCTCCCATGTTCGAGAGCGCATCTACTCCCTTGATCCCTCTGCCTCCTTGGACACCCTCACCGCCCACTTCTCCTCGATCCTCCATACATCCGCTACTCTCAGCTTCCCATACACCACCCACAGCACTGCACATCCGACACGACTGGGGCATACACCCCAGAATAGATGGTACGATGAGTGTAGGCGACTATACCGACATCTCAGAGCACAGAGTATCTTGGGATCCATCACAGAGAGGGAGGCACGACGACAGATGCGAGCCCTCACACGTCGGAAGCGGCGAGCTTTCGAGGAGCGACAGGAGGCAGAGTTGATCGACCTTCTCATGAGTAGGGATTGTGCCACCGCGTGGAGGGCACTACGTGAGCCACGTCCACCTACACCCATAGCAGATCCTTCGACTTGGCACACCTACGCCCAGAGGTTATATGACATCCCAGGACAGCCACCATTACCGATTCCTTCCACACCGCGTCCGGTGATATCCACCCTCTTCACAGCAGGCATGGTACGACAGGCCATCCATAGGCTACAGCATGGCCGTTCAGCAGACCACACGGGGCTACAAGGAGAGCACTTTATATACGCAGCAGATGTAGTTTCCCACTTGATCGCCCATCTCTTCAATCGTGCTTTGGTTGAGGGATTACCCGACTCATGGACTATGCATACCATTACGCCTATCCATAAGTCCGGCGATATGATGGACCAAGGGAACTACAGGACTATTATGATAGGCCATATCCTGGCCAAGATCTATGGGGCAGTACTAGAGGCAGAGCTCAGTACACACACTGAGGCAGCGGGGATCAGAGCACCCGGCCAGGCAGGCTTCCACCGCACTTTCTCCACCATCGACCACATCTTCGTGCTTCGTTGCTTGATTGAGAGCGCGAAGGCGAGGAAACAGAGACTATACTGTTGCTTTGTGGATTTCCGCAAAGCCTTCGACATGGTCCCTCGAGAGAGACTACTACGGAGGCTCCAGGAGTTACAGCTTCCATCAGACATGCTATGGGCCATCCACGCTTTGTATGCACGAGTCACAGGCAGGGTAAGCTGCCTCGGCGGTCTATCAGACAGCCTTGTTAGCACCATTGGTGTGAAACAAGGTTGCCCTCTCTCACCCACTCTCTTCGGTCTCTACATCGACGAGATCACGGAGTATATACAGCGAGCAGGAGGGCGAGGAGGAGACCTCGGAGGTACACCAGTACATATCCTATTATATGCTGATGACATTGTCCTGCTCTCAGAGTCACAGGAGGGGTTGCAGTCACATTTACAGGCGCTCGATACCTTTTGCATGGAGAGAGGACTCACAGTGAACCTTGGCAAGACCAAGGTCATGATCTTCCATACCTCCAGGACAGTACGCCATCGCGCCTCTTTCACAGCAGCTGGAGGACAGATTGAGGTAGTGGACTCCTACGTCTACCTAGGTATCACCTTCTCGGGCAGCACAGGGGTATTCTCCATGGCACAGGCTGCGAGAGATAGATTGACGCGAGGTTATGCGGCACTTGCAGGATTGGAGAGACGCTGCTTTCAGACACATTTTCAGGAGCCCCGGACTAAGGGGTGGCTCTTTGACACTAGTGACACCCGCATTGATGTACGCAGCAACAGTATGGGCACCAGGGATCACAGAGGCGATGTGGACGCAGATTGAGAGGCCCCGGATCACCATGATATCACGCTTGCTGCGCAGCAAGCCCTCCGTTCCACATGACATTATACGAGCTGAGCTTGGCACACCACCGATGCTAGTGGAGGCCCTCTTCCAGTTGGTGACCTTTATTCTGAGAGTCAGAGAGCTCCCCACTAGCCGACTCACCAGGCTTGCATTTGAGAGCTCTAGACATTTGGCAGAGACAGGGCATGAGAGAGTATGGTATGCACAGACTTACCGATGGTTAGCAGACCATGGCATGAGCATTACGGATCTCCCCCCTTTTCAGTATGACCTCTCTTCCCCCCACATTACCCTCTCTCGTTCGGAGAGGAATAGGATCATCCGTCAAGACCGACTACAGATACACGTCAGGGAGACATGGATAGCACCACGGGAGCCTCTTCCCACAAAGAGGCAACACTACAGAGAGCACTTCCTGACTGTGACAGCGGATGGTTTCATTCAGAGACCACGATACATGGATACATATATGGCACCAGCTGAGAGAGTGGCCATTGGGCAGCTCAGAGTATCATCACACCAGCTCGAGATTGAGATTGGGCGAGCCACACATACCCCCAGGGATGAGCGATTATGCAGGATATGTAGAGAGGAGGTGGAGGACGAGGAGCACTACACATGTAGATGCCAGGCATATGAGGACATCAGAGACCGCTACCCACAGCTCTTCAGGGGGCCTAGAGAGATCAGGGCTTTATTGGGGACAGAGGACCAGCGCCCTCTAGGTCGTTTCCTAGTAGAGCTCCAGCACCGTCGCGCATCACTCCTCCAGCAGCAGATGGAGATACACCTGACCCCCCCCTTCAGACTTATATTACAGATTTTTTCAGACCCACATACACTCGAGGGCCCAGCTCGATGCGGGGTGTCACATTACACAGAGCAGAGGAGCTTAGACGACAGCGTCGACGACCGAGACCCCTTGTCCGGAGAGCTCGTCCACATCAGAGAGAGATTCAGGCGATTCACGCACGCCATGACATGGAGATACAGAGACGTCAGCAGCGCACCCCTATCGATTTGGACGCCCGGAGCATTTTGAGGATCGCCATGATGCCTTACCCACCGATGCATTATATCCTACACCCACTCCAGGCATTTAGGGGGTTGTGATACCATCGAGCCTCCCCTCCCTATGCATATCATATTTGTATCTCACCCATTGAGCATATAGAGTGCATACCCATAGCACCCCACACCCTTGATACCAGCTACTATCCCTCCTTTTATACCCGTTTGCAGTACTCACACTTTATTTTCGTTTTGGATCACAGTGGATTGGATCATACTGATGTATATTTTGGCCTCTAATAGACGTTAAAAAGTCTTTCTTTCTCTCTCTCTCTCTCTCTCTCTCTCTCTCTCTCTCTCTCTCTCTCTCTCTCTCTCTCTCTCTCTCTCTCTCTCTCTCTCTCTCTCTCTCTCTCTCTCTCTCTCTCTCTCTCTCTCTCTCTCTCTCTCTCTCTATTCGAGTATCACGTTAGGGTTCGCGGGTATCAGCTTAGGGCTTCAAGCTTGTAGAAACGCCCTCTTTACCAGCTTAGGTTTCGCGCCATATGCTCCTCTTCGGGATATATGCTCTTCTTCGCATTAGCTTCTCATGGAAACTCCCTCTATGACAGCTCACAAAATAGGCCCTCTATACCAGCTCATGAAATAGGCCCTTTGTACGAGCTCGCGAAATAACTCACCCTTGCCTGTATCAGCTCGCCCTCTATACTAGCACACAGTTTGTACCAACTCACGACTTCTGTAGCAGCCCTCTGTACCTGTGCGAAATGGCCACAAACCCTAATTTTCGTCAACAAACACTCACCCTCAACAGCTCCTTAGGGTTTTTTTAAGAAGAAAACAATTTATTTCAATAAAAAGCTGGACTTTGAACTTTGAACAATGACGATGGCCGAGACGGAAGATTCAACTAAAATGGAGGAAAAACTCAATGTTATCGTCAAGGACAACAAGAGAACGACGGACTCAACCATCACCTCCATCATCAAATGCATCTCCAAAATCGAGAAAGAAGTGGAAGGCTTCAACAAAGAACGTGAAGCATGGGGCAAAGAGAAAGAAGAACGGGAGATGGAGAGATTGAAGAGGAGAGAAGAATGGATCAAGAGGCAAGAAGATTGGATAGAAGAGAAGAAGGCCACGCAAGAACAAATAGAACTCCTCAATGCCTCAGTCGCATCCCTCACCCCCGAAGAAGGTGAACTTAAAACGGATGTGAAAGAAGCTCTTAAAATGGAGCTCATCAAAGCCTTGACCGCAAGCATTGATACAAAGCTAGAGGCAACCAAAGAGAGATGGTTTGAAGTAGTGAAGAAAAACATCAAAAAAGTGGCGAAAGAGGAAGCACACAAAAGGAAGAAGCACTCATTGTGCACACGACCATTCAGGAAGAGAGGATGAGACAAGCTCAACATCTTAATGTGCGTGTCACAGGTATAGTAGAGAAAGAAGGTTCCACTCCCGAGATGGATGGGAAGACACTATGCAAGGAACTTGGTTACAAGGAAGAAGCCCTCCCTTTCATCAGATCTTGGAGAGCAGGGAAAGACCCTTAAAAAAAGAGAGCTCTCATCCTGCACTTTCCCTCCAAAGTGGCAAGATTCACCTTCCTCCGCAAAAGGGTGATTTTCAGAGGGTTGGAAGGCCCCCCCTATTTACCTAGATGACGATCTTGCACCCATGCAAGTAGCACATCGCTGCACATGCATTCCAAGAGTACACGAAGCCCACAAAAAGGAGAAGACGGCTTCATACACGGGCGGTCGGGTCATCATTGATGGCAAAGCCATCCCATAGGGATTTGCGGCCTATAAGACAGTCGAGGAGATACATCTTGGAGTCTGGAATTGCAATGGAGACTTGTGGACACATCCAGAGAGGCTTGAGGAGGTGGGCAAAGACAAGGATTTTATCTTTTTGACAGAAACACATGAGAGCCCTAACAGGAGCATACCTCGGCTGCATGGCTTCCAATGGGATTCTACACACAGAGACTGTACATGCTGCCACACTATGAGAGGGTCAAGGGGAGTAGCAATACTCTTCAGAGAAGGACTTCAAAGCAGGGTACAGATTGTCACACGTGACTCACAAGCTAGATACCTTTGGATCTGCTTATAGCTATCACAAGAGAGGACTATCTACATTGTGCTATGCTATTTTTCCACTTCGGGCTCAAGATTCGCCATTACCGATCGAGAGGAGGGCTCACCATATACTTGTTTATCAGAGGAGATCACGGAGTACTCCACACTGGGGGGAAGTCTTCCTCATGGGAGATTTCAATGTGAGGACAAGTAGCGACCAGTGTGAGGCCTTTGACCCAAAGGATCCACTCATTCTACTTGTTATACAACAGGGATCTACGGCACAGCTTTCGCCGATACTGCACACACTCTACAGTGCCCACCTACTCAGAGTAGGCTGTCGACATCGTCTCGTTATCTATAACAGGATGGATGAGTGGCCTACCTCGGGGGGCTTGACATGCCCATCACACTCAGTTACAAATGGAGGAGGGAGTACGATCGATTATATCATGGGATCTAGGGAGGCTGCCCACATTTTGAGTTCCTTCACCATCCCACTATACCCATTGGGGCAAATCACACATATCCCTCACTATCACTCAAAGGGGACACCCACATGCATCCACCCGTGACACGCACCCCACACATCATTGTTCACTTCACACACGAGCTTGCGCATATACACTCAGCCAAGGTTGGAGCAAATTCATCCTTACACCCCACTACCTATACTCACCTCACACATAGCATCCGTTCTTCAAACGTCGGCCATTAGCTCCTTCCCCCACACCGCTCACTCTAGTCACAAACCCCCTCCTGGGACCATGCCGCAGAACCGCTGGTATGATGATGATTGTAGGAGTCACTACTGTCGACTATGAGCTAAGAGAGCACTGGAAGAGATCACAGAGATAGAGGCCAGAAGACGTATGAAGACCCTTACGCGTCAGAATAGGCTCAGCTTTGAGGAGTCGCAGGAAGTTGAGCTATACCACCTATTTATGCATGGATTGCTCTACAGCATGGTGCACTCTACGGGAGACAGGATCCATCACACCTATCAAGGACCCGCAGATTTGGCATGGCTATGCCAAGAGATTATATGACCTACCTAGGCAGCCTTCCATCCAACTTCCACCCGGCCCCCTTCCTACTAGCTCCTCTTTCTTCACGAGAGAGATGATCTCGAAGGTCATTGACAGAATACAGCACGAGCGTTTCTCTGACCACATGGGTCTGCGGACCGAGCACCTCATATATATTGCCTCCACTATAGCCCCATTGATTGCACATGTTTTCAACCGGGCCATAGGGGAGGGATTTCCAAAGGAGTGGATGGAGAACACCGTTGTGCCTATCCACAAATCTGGATGTCGAACAGAGAAGAGTGACTCTTAAGCAGGCAGAGACCTCTCGCGCTAGGAGACTACCCCGCATCATAGGCTACCGAACACAGAGATTTCATCGACACCAGATCGTGGATATCCAGGCTCGTTACCATCGAGCCCACGAGGAGAGACGGGCCTAGAAGATTGCCGATCCCGCGGAAGTCATCCAAGCAGTCCTAACACCACCTCCACCTATGTACCACATTTTACACCCACATGGATATTGGGGGGAGATGGTCAGTCGCTTAGATGCATTCTCATATTTGTACTCTACCCTCTTGCATGTAGGCTACCATAGGGATAGCACCCCATTTATCCCCTCCCTTTCGTGGTTTCTCCTTTTGGGATCACATTGGATTGGATCATGCTGATGTATATGTTTTGTCTCATAGGCCAATTTTGGCCTCTAATAGACATTAAAAAGTCTCTCTCTCTCTCTCTCTCTCTCTCTCTCTCTCTCTCTCTCTCTCTCTCTCTCTCTCTCTCTCTCTCTCTCTCTCTCTCTCTCTCTCTCTCTCTCTCTCTCTCTCTCTCTCTCTCTCTCTCTCTCTCTCTCTCTCTCTCTCTCTCTCTCTCTCTCTCTCTCTCTCTCTCTCTCTCTCTCTCTCTCTCTCTCTCTCTCTCTCTCTCTCTCTCTCTCTCTCTCTCTCTCTCTCTCTCTCTCTCTCCCCCCCCCCTCCCCCCCCCCCCCCTCCCCCCCTCCCTCCCTCCCTCCCTCCCTCCCTCCCTCCCTCCCTCCCTCCCTCCCTCCCTCCCTCCCTCCCTCCCTCCCTCCCTCCCTCCCTCCCTCCTCTCTCTCTCTCTCTCTCTCTCTCTCTCTCTCTCTCTCTCTCTCTCTCTCTCTCTCTCTCTCTCTCTCTCTCTCTCTCTCTCTCTCTCTCTCTCTCTCTCTCTCTCTCTCTCTCTCTCTCTCTCTCTCTCTCTCTCTCTCTCTCTCTCTCTCTCTCTCTCTCTCTGCTCAGCGCCCCTCCTGCTCAGCGCCCCTCAGCCCCTCCTGCTCAGCGCCCCTCAGCCCCTCCTGCTCAGCGCCCCTCAGCCCCTCCTGCTCAGCGTCGGATCTCTCTCCCGCTTTGCTCACTCGCCCCTGCCCGCTCAACCAAGCCCGCTCAGCCCCACCCCCCCCCCACGACTCCGAGATCTACATCGCTCAGCCCCTGTTCGTCCGCCTCAGACAGCGCCCCGCCCGCTTGGAGTATGGGCCGAAGACATACCCTCCCCCATCAGCGTGACCACCCCATGCCTAACCCTAACGCTAGCCCGAAACTAGCCCAAACCCTTAACCTAACCTAACCCTAACCCTAAACCGAAACCCTAACCCTAATCCCTCGAAACCCTAACCCGACCTTGCTCTCTGAAGTGTGTCCCTGCCACGAATAACTGTTTCCTACAGTTATTAGCCACTCCCACCCTTGCTCCATCGCGCATCGGGCGCGCTCCCGTCTTCATCGCAAGTCTTTAGGCTCAGTACTCTGAGCATTCTTTCATCTTCGAATGCAATGAGCGCTACGGCTAAGAAGGACGATTTGACAAAAATGGAGGACAAACTGACCATAGCTATCAAAGAAAACAAGAAGATGGTGGACTCCACTATCACGGCCATCATCAGCCGCCTCTCAAAGCTCGAGAAGGAAGTAGAAACATATCATAAGGAGAGGGAAGCATGGCAAAAAGAGAAAGAAGAATGGACTAAGGAGAGGGCAAACATGAAAGAGGAATTGGAGCTCCTCAAAGCTTCAATGGTCTCTCTTACACCCGAAGAGGGAGAGATTAATATGAACAAGACAGAAGCTCTCAAAGAAGAACTCACCAAATCCTTGACCGAGAGCATGGAAAACAAATTAGAAGCTACCAAAGAAGGGTGGATCGACATAGTGAAGAAGAACATCAAAAAAGAAGCCAAAGAGAAAGCACAAAAGGAAGAAGCCCTCATCGTGCACACCACTATTGAGGAAGAAAAGATGAGACATGCCCGCCGTCTCAATGTACGCATCACGGGCATTGAAGAAAAAGAAGGCTCTACCCCCGAGTCCGATGGGAAAACACTATGCAAGATACTCGGCTACAAAGAGGAGTCCCCCCCATTCATCAAGTCTTGGAGAACGGGACGAGACCCCACGAAGAAGAGAGCTCTCATTCTACACTTCCCTTCCGAAGATATAAGATCTACTTTCCTACGCAGGAGGGTGATTTTGAGAGCACTTGATGGCCCCCCATCTACCTTGACGATGATCTCACACCCATGCAGGTAGCACACCGTCGTGCATGCATGCCGAGAGTACATCAAGCTCGCAAAGAAGGAAAGAAGGCTTCATACAGAGATGGTCGTGTCATCATTGATGGCAAGGCCATCCCATAGGGATTCGCGGCCTGTGAGACACTCGAGGAGATACACCTTGCAGTTTGGAACTGCAATGGAGATCTATGGACACACCCAGAGAGATTGGAAGAGGTGCGCAAAGACAAAGACATCATTATGCTCACAGAGACACATGAGAGCCCGAACCGGGGCCTACCTCGTGTCCACGGTTTTCAGTGGGAGTCCACATACAGAGAGTGTACACGTCAGCACACCACCCGAGGATCAGGAGGAGTAGCCATACTCTTTAGAGATGGACTTCAGAGCAGGATACAGATAGTCGCACGTGATTCACAGGCCAGATATCTTTGGATTCGACTCCAGCTCTCGCAGGAGCGGATCATCTTCATAGCATTATGCTACTTTGCTCCTTCTAGCTCGCGTTTCGCTATCATAGATCGAGAGGAGGACTCACCATACACTTGCTTGTCAGAAGAGATTACAGAGTACTCTGCATTAGGGGAAGTCTTCCTTATGGGAGACTTCAATGCCAGGACAGGCAATGATCAGTGTGAGATATTTGACCCAGAAGACCCGGAGATACTACATACCATAGAGGATGAGTCTACAGCTCGAGCTTCAGCTGACCCTACACACACTCACTATGGCACTCACCTACTCAGACTAGGCTCTCGACATAATCTCGTTATCTATAACGGGATGACTCAGTGGCCTACCTCAGGAGGATTGACATGCATACCACACTCAGTCACAGATGGCGGGGGAAGTACAGTAGATTACGTCATGGGGTCCAGAGAGGCCATCCACCTACTTACCTCATTCACCATCCCACCCATACCCATTGGGGCCGATCACACATACCTCGCACTCTCCCTGAAGGGAGACACCCCTACACGCATACCCGCAGCACGCATCCCACACACCACCATCCACTTCACACACGAGCTAGCTCACATATATGCGGCTCGAGTCGAGCAGGGTCTTCTCTTACTTCATCCTGACACTCCACTATCCCTACTCACCTCTCAGATAGCATCAGTTCTTCAGACATCAGCCATCAGCTCCTTCCCACACACCATCCATTCTCGTCACACACCTCCTCCCGGGACTATGCCACAACATCGTTGGTATGATGAGGATTGCAGAGATCTTTACCGCCGACTACGAGCTCAGCGAGCATTGGGAGAGATCACAGAGAGAGAGGCCAAGGGACAGATGAAGACTCTCACACGTCGAAAGAGGCGAGCCTTTGAGGAGGCACAGGAGCTTGAGCTATACCATCTCTTTATGAGTATGGACAGTGCTGCAGCATGGCGCAGCCTACGAGAGCCACGCCCGACCACACCTATTGGAGACCCACACACATGGCATGATTATGCTCAGAGGTTATATGAGGTACCTAGGCAGCCTCCCATTCCCCAGCCACTTGAGCCTCGCCCTACTAGTTCTTCTCTCTTCACAGCAAAGATGGTTGAGAGGGCCATACGACGACTTCGACATGGACGTTCGACAGACCACGCAGGATTGAAGAGCGAGCATCTCATATATGCAGCCTCCACTATAGCCCCGTTGATTGCACATGTCTTCAACCGGGCTATAGGAGAGGGCTTCCCAGAGGAGTGGACTAGGCACACCATTGTGCCTATCCACAAATCTGGCGACACCCTGGATCCAGGGAACTACAGGACCATCATGATTGGCCACACCATGGCCAAACTATACGGTGCCATACTTGAGGCAGAGCTCAGTTCATATGCAGAGACTGAGGGGCTACGAGCACGAGGCCAGGCAGGTTTTCGACGAGCTTTCTCTACTATTGATCACATCTTCATTCTGCGCTCCCTCATTGATGGGGCAAGGGTGCGGAAGAAGAGGCTATATTGCTGCTTTGTGGACTTCCGCAAAGCTTTTGATACAGTGCCGCGAGAGAGGCTCTTCCAACGCCTCCAGAGCTTGGGAGTACCATCAGGGATGATTTGGGCCATCTATGCACTCTATGAGCAGGTGACTGGGAGGGTACGGTGTCCAGGAGGTATGTCTGAGGCCATTGCTAGCACCATCGGTGTTAAGCAAGGCTGCCCACTCTCTACCACTCTATTTGGTCTCTACATTGACGAGATTGAGGACTACATTCTCCGAGCTGGAGGAGAGGGTGCAGACCTCGCAGGTACACATGTCCACATTTTATTATATGCCGATGACATTGTCTTGATTTCAGAGTCACCCGAGGGATTACAGCGCCACCTTGAGGCCCTGGATGAGTTTTGTACACAGAGGGGCTTGACAGTAAACCTTGGCAAGACCAAGGTCATGATCTTCCACACCTCCCCCATGGTGAGGAATGGAGCAGGATTCAGAGCTGGTGGTGGACAGATTGAGGTGGTCACTTCCTATGTCTATCTCGGAGTCACATTCACGAGCTTGCCTGGCCCCTTCAGCATGAGACAGGCAGCCACCGATAGACTCACACGTGGATATGCAGCTTTAGCCATGTTAGAACGGAGATGTCACCAAGCACACTTCCAGGAGCCCCGCACGAAGGGCTGGCTATTTGACACACTGGTCAGACCAGCTATGATGTATGCTGCGACGGTTTGGGCCCCAGGTCTCACAGTCACCCAGTGGAGTGCGATCGAGAGGCCACAGGTACGTATGATCTCGCGATTATTTCGTGGGAAACAGTCGGTGCCACATGACATCATCAGGGCAGAGCTAGCTGCACCACCCATGGCAGTAGAGGCACTATTCCATACTATCTGCTTTATTCAGAGGATTAGGGACCTCCCTACAGATAGACTCACACACAGAGCTCTTGAGGCATCTATACAGATATCAGAGTTAGGATATGAGAGAGCTTGGTACACTCAGGTTAGAGTCTGGTTTGATAGTCATGGACTTGATATGGACAGATTGCCGCCTTTTCAGTATGACCCAGACTCACCTCACATCCACCTCTCTCGTCGTGAGAGGAATGTTGTGCTCAGACAGGATCTCTGGCAGCTCTACATTAGTCAGACATGGCACACACCACACATGGGATCGAGACTATCGCACTATCGAGACCAGTTCATAGACATACTAGCTGACGGTTTCATCCAGCGACCACGCTACATGGATACTCACATGCCTCATAGCTTGAGGGTAGCGATTGGCCAGCTGAGAGTCTCATCACACCGACTCGAGATTGAGACGGGCAGAGCCGCAGACATTCCCAGAGAGGAGCGGATATGCAGAGTATGCAGAGTAGAGATGGAGGATGAGGAGCACTTTGTATGCAGATGTAGCGCATATGATGGCATCAGAGGCAGATACGAGACTCTGTTTGCAGGGCAGCCCACCCTCCGAGAGATCATGGACTCTATAGACCAGCGACAGTTCGGGCGATTCTTACTAGAGATACAGAGTCACAGAGATTCCCTACTCCAGCCTACTGTAGCACTCCATACAGGAGGGAGACAGAGTCAGCTCACTGACTTCTTTATTCCACGACGTGCTGCAGCCCTCCCCCCCTCAGCCCACATACCGAGCGGGGTGACTCTTCAGCAGGTTCAGATATCTCGAGCTAGGAGACGACCCCGTGCTATAGGATATCGGGCCCCGAGACTTCACCGACACCAGATTGCGGAGATCCAGGCTTGTGACCATCGCGCCATGGAGGAGAGACGATCCCAGATGATGGCCGATCCCGTTGCAGCCATCAGGGTGGCCCTGACTCCACCTCCACCTATGTATCACATATTACATCCCACCCACTAGCACAGGATGGAGCTAGTTAGTCGTGTTAGATGCATTCTCATGGTTGTTGTACTACCCTTTTGCATATAGACTATCATAGATATCGCACTCCATACACCCCCCACCACTTTCATGGGTATCCCCACATGCATACTACGGAGATCTATATCAGCTTAACCAGTTTCTTTTCAGCACTTTTATCTTTTCTGATTGACAGAAGATACACCCATGTACATCGATTTGTCTCATAGGCCGAGTTCGGCCTCCTAATAGACGTAAAAACACTTTCTTTCTTTCTTTCTCTCTCTCTCTCTCTCTCTCTCTCTCTCTCTCTCTCTCTCTCTCTCTCTCTCTCTCTCTCTCTCTCTCTCTCTCTCTCTCTCTCTCTCTATCTGTGTGTGTGCTTGTGAGACAGTTGAGGAGATACATCTTGCAATGTGGAACTGCAATGGCGATTTATGGACACATCCAAAGAGGCTTGAGGAGGTGAGCAAAGATAGAGATATTATTTTTGTTGACAGGGACACATGAGAGCCCCGATAGGAGCCTACCTCGGGTGCATGACTTCCGGTGGGAGTCTATACACAAAGATTGTACACGCCACCACACTACAAGAGGTTCAGGGGGAGTAGCGATACTCTTCAGAGATGGACTTCAGAGCAGGATACACATCGTCGCACGAGACTCACAAGCGAGATACCTTTGGATCCGATTACAGCTCTCACAAGAGAGGACCATCTACATTGCAATATGCTATTTTGCACCCTTTGGCTCCCGATTCTCTGTCATGGATCAGGAGGAGGGCTCACCTTATACTTGTGTATCAGAGGAGATCACTGAGTACTCTACTCTAGGAGAAGTCTTCCTCATGGGAGACTTCAATGCCAGGACGGGTAGCAATCAGTGCGAGGCTTTTGACCCAGTGGATCCAGTCATGTTACCCACTCTACAGGAGGGATCTATGGCACGAGTTTCAACTGATTCTACACACACTCTCTACGGTACCCACCTACTCAGATTTGGGTCAAGGCATCGCCTCGTTATTTATAATAGGATGAGACAGTGGCCTACTTCAGGGAGATTGACATGCATACCGCACTCAGTTTCAGATGGAGGAGCGAGTATCGTAGATTATATCAGATGGACTATTCAATTCCTTCACCATCCCACCTATACCCATTGGAGCAGATCACGCATATCTTGCACTACCCCTCAAGGGAGACATTCACACACACACACACACACGTGACACATCCCCCACACACTACCATCCACTTCACACATGAGCTTGCTCACATATACTCAGCCCGAGTTGAGGAAAGCCTTCTTTCACTTCATCCTGACACCCCGCTACCTATCCTTACCTCACATATAGCATCCATCCTTCAAACATCCGCCATCGGTTCATTCCCGCACACCACCATTCTGGTCACACACCTCCCCTTGGGACCATGCCGCAGAATCCTTGGTATGATGATGGGTGCAAGAGTCTCTAGGGTCGACTACGAGCTCAAAGAGCATTGGGAGAGATCACAGAGAGGGAGGCTAGAAGACATATGAAGACCCTCACGTCAAAAGAGACGGGCCTTCGAGGAGGCACAGGAGCTTGAGCTATGCCGTTTACTTATGAGCAAGGATTGCATTGCTTCAAGGAGCACTCTACGAGAGCCACGATCGACCACACCTATTAGAGATCCGAAGACTTGGCATGAGCATGCTTAGAGACTATATGAGATACCTGGACAGCCTCCCATTCCCTAGCCACCTGGACCACGTCCTATTAGTTCCTCTTTCTTCCGAGCAAAGATGATCCGGAGGGACATTGAGCGGCTACAGCATGAGCGTTCGATTGACCACACGAGATTGCAGAGTGAGCATTCTCATATATACTGCTTCCACTATAGATCCATTGATTGCATGTCTTCAATCGAGCTATAGGGGAGGGCTTCCCACAGGAGTGGATGAGAAACACCATTGTACCCATTCACAAATCTAGGGATACCTTGGATCCAGGGAACTACAGGGCTATCATGATTGGTCACACCATGGCCAAGCTTTACGGTACGGTTCTTGAGACAGAGCTCAGTTCACATGCAGAGATGGAGGGGCTACAAGCACGTGGTCAGGCAGGTTTCTGACGGGCTTTCTCAACTATTGATCACATCTTCATTCTACGTTGTCTCATTGATGGGGCAAAGATGCGAAAGAAGAGATTATATTGCTCCTTCCGCAAAGCCTTCGATATTGTGCCACGGGAGAAGCTTTTCCGACGACTCGAGAGCTTGGGGATACCATCAGAGATGATTTGGGCCATCTACACACTCTATGAGCGGGTGATTGGGAGGGTTCGATGCCCGGGGGGACTATCAGAGGCCATTGCTAGCACAGTGGGTGTTAAGCAAGGGTGCCCACTCTCTCCCACTCTATTCTGGCTCTACATCGACGAGATTGAGGACTACATTCTCCGAGCTCAAGGAGAGGGTTCAGACCTCGCAGGTACACAGGTCCACATTTTATTATATGCCGATGACATTGTATTGATTTCAGAGTCACCAGAGGGATTATCCACCACACACACACGCACACCCACCACGCATGGGGTCTATGCCCCAAAACCAATGGTATGATGATGAGTGTCGGGAACTGTGAAAGCAACTATGAGCAGCAAAGCACACCAGGGAGATTACACACACACAGGCACAGCGCCGCATGCAACGACTCACACGTCAAAAGAGGCAAGAATGGGAAGAGAGAGTATTGGGATATTTATCACCTGCTCATGAGCCGAGATAGTGCAGTGGCATGGAGACACTTCAGAGAGAGGAGAGACAAAAGACACCCATTCGAGAGTCAGACACATGGCACAGATATGCACAGAGCCAGTGATGGTGAGCCGCGCGATCACCCACCTACAGCATGGTAGACCCGTGACCATTTTGGTCTACAGGCTCTGCTCATCACCCACCTCTTCAACTGAGCATTGGTTGAGGGGTTCCCTGACTCATGGACCGAGCACACCATAGTGCCCATACATAAGTCAGGTGATGTTATGGATCGAGCCACATACCGGACGATCATGATTGGCCCTACACTGGACAAGCTATATGGGGCAGTTCGAGAGACTGAATTGAGCATGCTCGCAAGGGGGAAGGGTATGAAGGCTCAAGGGACAGGAAGGATTCAGTCGAGATTACTCTACCATAGACCAGTTCACTTTGAGATTCTTGATCGATCACACTCGAGTGAGGAAGCGGAGATTATATTGCTGCTTTGTGGACTCCTGCAAAGCCTTCGACATAGTTCCCAGGGAGAGACTCTACGGATGCCTACTCAACATCGAGGCCCTAGAGGAAATGGTATGGGGGATCTACGCCCTATATGAGAGAGTATCAGGTAGAGTGAGATGTCCTCGTGGCCTATCACATTCACTTGCCAGCATCATTGGGGTGAAGCAAGGGTGCCCTCTTTTGCCCACCCTTTTTGGGCTATATATCGATGAGATAGTGGACTTCATACAGATGCATGGACGAGATGGCATTGAGATATGAGGGACCAAGGTCCACATTCTTTTATATGCTGATGATATTGTCTTGGTTTCAGAGTTTGCGGAGGGTCTACGGCACCAGTTACACAGCCTAGGCGATTTCTGCACACAGAGGGCTATCAGTGAACCTTGGTAAAACCAAGGTTCTGATCTTCCATACATCACAGCAGGTGAGGAGCCAAAGTTCTTTCACAGCAGCAGGGGGACCCATCGAGGTAGTCAGATCATATGTATACCTGGGCATGACATTCACATCAGCCTCCGAGGCTTTCTCCATGACTCGGGCAGCTCGAGGCTCTTCCACACTTTGGTTACCCCAACACTCATGTATGGAGCAGCCATATGGGGACCATGGTTATCCGCATCAGCATGGACAGTGGTGGAGAGACCAAAGTTTCTCATGATTGCCACATCCATTTGCAGCAAACCCTCGGTACCCCATGATATCATAAGGGCAGAGCTTGTTGCACCACCGATGCTAGTAGAGGCACTCTTCTAGACAGTATGCCTATTACACATGATCCTGGGCATGGATAGAGAGCCCATCACCTACAGAGCTTTCCAGGCATCATGCGACATGACCCTGGCAGGCGACACCTCCTCATGGTATGCACGGACACGAGATCGGTTGGCCAGCCATGGACTTGACATAGACAGACTACCACCAATACGGTATGACTCCCACACCCCACCTACTCTCTCTCCCACCAAGAGGAATAGGATCATCCATCCGGGATATAGCATACGTACATACAAAGGACATGGGTCAGCCCGGGAGATCCATTGCCACCGAAAATGCTCTACTACCGTAAGCATTTCCTACAAATCTCACATCATGGCTTCATTGAAACCCCGCGCTCCATGCAGACATACCACACCACCTCAATGTCATCACTGGGCAGCTTTGAGTTTCATCACATCAGCTCGAGATCAAGAGAAGTCCGGCCAGAGTCGTCCCTCGAGAGGAGAGGTGGTGCCGAGTATGCCATGTAGAGATAGAGAGTGAGGAGCACTTGATTCACAGATGCCCAACATACACAGACCTACGAGCTCAGTTCCAAATTGAGGAGTCACTTTGGTTGTGCATGACCACACGACACCAGCGGAGGATGGGTCGCTTCATCACGGCAGCATATGAGAGACGACAAGAGCAGATGCTACAGTGCACATCGGACACGGGTGGGCACCCAACGGACTATTACTCAGTTCTTTCAATGAGCTGAGCCACATCAGACACACCTACCTTCCAGAGGCATAGGGCTCACTCTCGAGCAGGCAGCAGAGCAGAGAGTGCAACACAAACCACATATGGTGGGGTGCCGACAACCTCTCTCTCTCTCTCTCTCTCTCTCTCTCTCTCTCTCTCTCTCTCTCTCTCTCTCTCTCTCTCTCTCTCTCTCTCTCTCTCTCTCTCTCTCTCTCTCAACTTGCCCACTCACTCAACTTGCCCACTCACTCAAAGAGGCTATGGATGTATGTGGCAATGGAGAGCCATTATGCCTCTCGGCAAACGACTTTAGGACTTAACGACATCTCAATGAGGAATCTGCCCACTGTCAATGGCCACCCCTTCATCTTTCTAGGTTAAGTCTCGCTTTCGCTCCACATTCGGCCTTTGAGCCAAGTAACTTAAGTCACACTTGCTCTTGGGTAGCTCATGGGGATTTGCCCCTTTAACTCGGTGGCCCTTCGCTTCCTTGTGAGCTCGGCAAAGAAGGCCTCCGTTTGGAATGGATCGTCACATTTGGTATCAAAGCTTCGACTCCCGGTTGGTTTGTGCATCAGCCGTCGGCAATGCCGATTGTCGGTCCATCATGCCCCACTTTTGCAATCGGTAAAGTGAACTCCATCAGATCAGCACTTCCGGCCTGCATGGCACATGTCATGGGGTGAGTGTGGCAAGCCACCCCAATTTTTAAGATCCTTGGATAAAGGCACGATGATCGCCTATCAAAGTGCTTATGGGTCAAGACCCGTGCGTTGGCCCACTCCCATTTGCATATTTTCTCATTGGCTTGATCGGCGTTGATGATTTCACTGCAACCACCATGGGGAGGGAGTTAATGCACTCCAGTTGAAGATAAGGCGACCATGTTCTCTGAGCCAGGGTACCACTATAAGTCGAAGGAGCCGTTGTATGCCTGATCCCTTTGGGATGCCCCCCCCCCCCGGTCCGTGAAACAAAAATGGGAAGCAACATAGGGTAGTCCACGGCCGTCTAAGACCGGGGTATGCACTTTGTGAATTGTGGTCACAAGGTTCGTGGCCTTTCCCTCCTATCCATTCCCTCTTGTGAAAGTCGCTTGCAAGTCCCTTTGTGGCTATGGTAAAGTTTAAGTGAAGTTTACCGACGTGACTGTAAGCCTCTCTATGTGCCACATGTTTGTGCCTTGTGCAAAACGAAGCATGGGCCATCAAGACTTGATAGACCCATTTTTAGGTGCCAACAAGTATGTAAGCTGCCACGCCTCATCTCCATGAGATTTTAAATCTACAAACAAAGTCTCATCGGTGCTTAAGGCTAAGAGATGCCCAAGGGTTCTTTCGAGGCTGAGGTTTGTCATAAAGGGCTTGGTTCGACTCGCATAGATAAATTGTTTCATGCAATAAGTCGTCTACACGCATTGTAAGTAGTTGCGTTGTAAGTCTCTCAAAACATGCACCATAAGTCACTTTTATACACTTAGTTGCACGTGCCGTAAGTCATAATGATGTGTGGCATATCCATGCCGTTTTTTGGAATGTAGCGAGGTTGGCCATTGATAGACCCCCATTTTCCTTAGATGGGATTTACCTTGGCCAGCGCTTGCAGTCTCGGCTTCGACCTGACCAAGTAATTATGGAGAGTTTCGTAAGGCACCAATGGGTGTGTGTGGATTGGCCGCGGGCCTTTCCCATCACAAAATTTGGGCATGGACCTTTTATCGTTCTATCTGTGTGGGATAGTGCAATTTTTACATAAAATCGGCTTCGGGCCTTAGTGTCTTCACTTTGGCTCCTACCTTGTGCAGACCAAGGTGCAAAATGGTCCAATCAACCATTTTGACAGCAAAGCGCATGTGGACTAGTCTTTAATTGACTTAGAGGGATTGACCATCCTTTTGACAATCAGATCTTCTTTGAAATCCTTGGAACCGAAGCGGCACATTCAGCCTAAGTAGAGGCAAGGCACCGTGACCCAAACTACGAGGTCCGCTTTATGCAAGCTTCGGCTCATGTGGAGCTTGGCATATCCCAATAGAATTAGAATGGGACATGCTATCCCTTGTAAATTCTAATTAGTCTAGTTTCTCCAAGAAAAATCGGCTATGTTAGATTCGCACCTCTCTTGCATAAGTAAGTTTTCCTTAAATATGCATTTGCACGACTATCCATTACTAAGGACTTTGCCCCAAAATTTGAGGGTAAGAACACCATGCAAAGTCTCACAGCCATCACAATTTTCACCCTTTCGACTTCATCGCAAACCGAAATCATTCTAAGGCTCGCAGGTGAACTTATCGAGGACGAGCAATCTGTCGGAGAGGGGGTGGATGTCATTCCCCCTTGCCTCCTCCCTACTCACAGGGTCCGAGTGGTTTGCCTTGCTTCGCCAAATTTTGCGCAACTATAATGAAGAGTGGTAATCCTGCATGCCTATGGACGGAGGGCCGGCTAGAAGTACCATCCAATGTGCCGGCGAGGATGCACTACCGAGCGTATGTGCTCAACCTTCCCTTCCTCACTTTTCATAAGAACATCCATTGTCCTTGGATCGTGGGTAGATGCCCAGCAATGAGAGCACCCTCCATCAATCCTTAGCGGGTCTCGTACCTTGAAGGTCGGGCAGGCAAGCACCAGGCCAGCCCGTCCTCAACTTGCTCGCAACTCAAATGGGCTATGGATGTGTGAAAATGGAGAACCACTATGCCTCTGGGCAAATGACATTTGGACTTGATGGCATCTCAATGCGGGGCCTGCCCCCCATCCATGGCCACCCCTTCACCTTTCCGAGTTAAGTCCCACTTCCACTCCCCATGCGGCCTTCCGGCCAAGTAACTTAAGTCCCCTTTCTCTTGGATTGCCCATGGGGATTTGCCCCTTTAACTCCATGGCCGTCCGTTTCCTTGCAAGCTTGGCAAAGAGGGCCTCCCCTTGGAATGGATCTTGACACCCTCCCTCCCTCGATACCTCCCTCCCTCCCTACCTACCTACCTACCTACCTAGCTACCTACCTATATATATATATATATATATATATATATATATATATATATATATATATATATATATATATATATATATATATATGTGTGTGTGTGTGTGTGTGTGTGTGTGTGTGTGTGTGTGTGTGTGTGTGCGCGTGCGCGCGCACGTGTGCGTATGTGTGTGTGTATATGCCCCCTCCGTCCCTCTCCCCACCCCAATCCCTCCTTTGTATATCCGCTAGTTTTTTGTAAATTATATTGATAACACCATCACCTTGCATTTTTTTTCCTTTTACATTGGATAATTACATGGTTCACATTGCCTATAGTTTGAATAAAATCAAATATATAGATTTTTGGCTAACAATAAATGCTTTATAAAAAAAACATACCTGAGTCACTAGAGATTTATAAATTGGTTTATCCGTGCGTTTGGGATAAAGTATTGTGGGCTTGTAACCAAAGTGAAACAAATGTCTACTTGCCACAAGACCGTCACCTCCATTGTTTCCCGGCCCACATATAACAAGTATATGCTTATACTTCTCAACTCTGTAAACCTACAGAAGAATAGAGGAATGTGTAAAAAAACATGCATTATAGCAGAAATATCTGGCTGTAATGCAGTCTGTTGTGCCAACTGTGTGTCAGTCATAAATAACGGACACTAATAGAGTAAGAGCTCTTGAAGTGTGAAAGTGAATCATGGAGGTGCAATCTGCGAAATTAGTTTTCCCATTGAATGATGTTATAAAAACGTACTCCCAAACAGAAATCATGCCTTACCTCAGCAATAGCAGATGCCACACTTAGACCTGCGAGCTCCTGCATATTGTATTCAAGCACCACACATGTCAAATACTACATAGAACAGAAGTCAATACTACTAAGAATAAATTTCGACCAACCATCAACTGGTCGATACTGAAACCCATTGAACCCATAAGCTCTTCATCGATGGCGGAAGCTTCAGCTTGTGAGAGATAAGACAAAGAGTCGGGATCGTGCAAATGGTGAAGGGTATCAATTACTGCCATATTTCCCCGGTCTGGCCCTACGCTCATACACTTCCAAAATTCAACAGGCTTCAACCTTGGAAAGAGATGACTCCCAGAGATCGGAATGCGATTACTGCTTAGCAATAAATGCTAAGAAGCACATTTTTTTTAATTAAAAAAAAAATCAGGACAGAAGTGTGTGACAAATAGAGAACTTGAAAGAATGAAGACCTGAGTTTGCTTCGAACCTGCTTGAATGTATTACTTCTCCTTGTCGATGGAAAAATAACCCCGCTGCACTGATCAGACGAGGAACAATGTAATAAGCGTCGATTCCATCTGAACGTACACTCTACACTATCGATATGGATGATTACACTCAATGTTAATGAAAGAAGGAAAACGGGTGTAGGATCATAAAGAAGGGAAAAGGGAAAGCAAAAGAAAACTTGGACCAGACTCTGATGCCTGTAACTGAAAGATGTAACTATGCTCGTTTTTTAACATTGATAGTGAATCCATTATACTTATGTTCTCTTTGGGATATAGTATTCATGCGATGATTTTCAATTATCAAGTGCTGTGCTTCCTGTGTGTGCATGAAGTCATACACAAGAAAAAAAAGCGGCTTCCCGACAGAAAGAAGGACAGGACACATTAATAGAGCGTGCATTGTTGCACCATTCAATCCAAATATCCCAAAATGCACTGAGATTCGTCTTACGGATAATGAGGAAAACACTCTGAGAAGAGCCCTCGCATCGCCGGGGCTAACACGCAAGCTGCATCCCGAGCTCCAGGTGGTCATTCGCCTACACACTAGCATTGTTCATTCCTCAGGAATTATGAGGTCAGGAAAGTCCAACCAAGCTCCCTGCCTTTTCAATCGAAAACTTGTAATTTAAGTTTATAAACACCAGCTAAGGAGCATTTGTTCTTTTATCCATGAGAAGGAAAGGCTAAAGGAATCTTGAAAATGTACTTTCTAGGCATATGGAGGGATATGGTCACTTGTAAAACATTTAAATGGGGAACAATGTCAAGTTCATGGTATTATCTCAAAGAAGAAATACTTTCGAGTGTTAAAGGGGAGATGAGCTTACTACTTTTGGTTCTTGAAAGGAATGCAAGGGTTTTACCTTTAAAGTTATCAAAGGTGATTCATTGTTGAATACAACTTAAAAATGTGATCAAAGATGAAGCCCTATAATAGGCATGGCTATAAAAGACCCTTGTTAACTTGGGGAAACCCTTATATAAAAATATTCTGAGTGCAAATCATTTATTTCCCCATGCACTCATGCATCCGGACACTTGTCTATTGTGTGGAAGCCTTCCTCTTATAACCCTTTGTCTAATTATATGACATTTCTTTCCAGTACTGGAAGATGAACAGAAAGGGATTGAATCGGTTGCTCCCACTGAACCCCATGTACACCATGTACATGGTCATCTCTATGTGATATCTATCCCTATCCTTCTCCTTAAAAATCATTTCAAGAATATGACTAAAAAATGGGAGTCCATGTGTGAATAGTACTTATCTTCTCCCATGTAGGACTATTATCATAGCCACCTTTCCACTCTACTAAGCACTTGTTATATAAAATACTTCTAATATATTTCTCTCAAGTGTGTAATGTCCTCTCTCACTCACGTGGAATGGACAAAACAAAAATAGGCTCTATAACCTCACTATTTGGAATGAGGTTGTCGATTTCACTAACCTTTCTCTTTACTTGGGGTTCACATGAAATAATGGATGGATCTAATTATGCTCCGGAAGTTGGGGATGGTAAGCCATCTTTCCTATTCTATTAAGTATTGTGAAAGGGCCACAATACTAGCTAGGATATATCTTTGAATAGACTCCCATCTTCATGGTCTCAAACATAGATAGAGCTCCAATGTAGACTTTCTCTACTACTTCAGCATTGATTTCTATCCCTTGAGGGTTATCATCAGCTCTAGATTTATCTTGAGCTTTCTTGAGGATGTCCTTAGCAAGTTTAAGAATATTTCTCATTTCTTCCAAGAACTCCTTTGCACCTTGGACTCTCTAGTGCTACAATCCTATTGCATAAGAAGCTCTTGGTTGAAATTTGTACATAAGCATGAATGGACTATGTCTAGTGGAAGAGTGATTGACAATATTATATGCAAATTCTACTATATGTAGGTACTCTTCCCAATCGGTTTATTATTCATCCACATATGGATGGATGAAGCATATCCTCTAGGATTTTGTTAACCCCTTTTTATGGATGCTCAGGGATACCCATGCTAGGTTAGTAAAGTACCTTAACAAGAACTTAATTCTTGTTAATTTGTAGGTGTCTCACACTAGATGTGTCATGACACTCATAAAAGACATGTTGCCTCAACTCTAAATATCTCAAGATGTGCACCTTATCCTTGAATAAACAATATCCATCATGGCTTCTATAATTCTTTCACTTAAGTCCATTTACATGTTCATCTATGTTCAAGGTTTCTATTGTATAATTACATGGGTCTAAGGGGTAGAACCCTTGGATTTCTAGGTGTGAAACCCTTGGGATTTATGGTTTATTTACCCCTTTTAGATGGGTTTTGAACCTTAGGGCTAATTCTCTAAGGTTGATTACTTTAAGCTTGATTGGAAGCTTCTCCTAGACACTTGGTTTGTACATGAGAGCTTGGAGAGTCTTCTTTTAGAAGCCATGTGATTTCTTAAGCTTGAAAACCATGTGACCACCTCAGAGACCCATGTGATGGAAGGTACCCTTGAGAGAGACTTACGCAGTTGGACTTGGAGCTATATATAAGAGGGGTTGGTTGAGTGGAAAGTGCATCTCTCTTCCTTAGAGTGGTCTAGCTAGATAGTTTCTTAGGTGATTCTTGTGAAGGCTATGGAGCTTCCACAACATCAAGCCAGAGCCAAAGCCAAGCTCCTTTGAAGGCTTGTATTTTTCATGAATCACACTTCGCATTTTTCACAAGTATTTGTGAGTGCTCAGCTCCCAAGTGAGCATCTCTCTCTTGAGAGATTCGCTGTGTACTGTCTACAAAAGTCGCGTGTGAACGGCCACTCAAGGTTCCTTTCAAGGCTTGTATTTCTTATGAATCACACTTTGTATTTTCCACAAGTATTTGTGAGTGCTCATCCGCCACGTGAACCATCTCGAGAGAGAGAGATCCACCGTGTGTTCTCTTTGCAAAAGTGTTGGCTTATTCTTTCCATCGACTCCACATCTAGAGAGATGTATGCCTACGCGAATGTCTAGAGAATGACAAGCATACACGCTGAGTTCGTGAGGCGCAGCTTTAAATGTAGGCGCTCTTATTTATATTCTCATGAATCAGTTCTGCTCAGAAGTTCTCCCAAGTGTCTCAGGCCGTTGTCCTCGTGGTTGGGCCTATTGTCTCTTGAAGTGGGGGCGAGGGTTCAATCCCTGTTGGCAGCACTTGTGAGAGACATGTAAACTTTGGAATGTGGCTGATGTGTCATCACATATTATGCTCCATGGTAGTTGTGACCATTGTTCAACCCAGCTTTGTAAAACCCTGCTCTTGTGGGATAAGGGGGATCCCATGGGTACTATGCCCTTCCTTGTACAGTTGCAATTTCAAAGTTAAAGCCCCGGGGAGTAGGCCTCGGCCGAACCTCCATTAAAAAAAAAAAAAAGCTCTCCCAAGTCCCAAGTCGCTTTGCGGGGTGGTTGGGCCCCTTGTCTCTTGAGGCAGGGGCGAGGGTCGGCACCATGTAAGGGACATGCTTAACATGGAAAGTTGTATCTTGTGGCTGATGTGCCACCGTTTGCCCTGTCCCGCAGTAGTTGTGACCGAAGTTCAACCCAGCTATGTAAACCCTTGTTCCTGTGGGATAAGGGGGGCCCCATGGGTACTATGCCCTTCCTTGTACAGTTGCAATTTCAAAATTAAAGCCTGAAGGAGTAGGCTTCGGCCGAACCTCCATTAAAAAAAAAAAGCTCCCACAAGCGTCTTCTCAACTCAAAAGGCCGTGAAAATATCAGTCCAACACTAATGTTTTTCGAGTTTTCTCTTCTAAGAGAGACAACAATTGTCGGCCCATAGTGACTAAAATTGTTGCCTTTAGAGTCGCTTATGAACTCTCTCTTTCAAACCATGAGCGAGAAAGTGCCAGTGGTCTCATGGAAACGAACGAATTCATATATGGGATTTCAACATCTCCATGAAAATCCAATAGCATACAAGAGTTTTTTTTTTTTTTTTTTTTTTTTTTTTTTTTTTAATGGAGGTTCAGCCGAGGCCTACTCCCCCGGACTTTAACTTTGAAATTACAACTGTACAAGGAAGGGCATAGTACCCATGGGACCCCCCTTATCCCACAAGAACAGGGGTTAGACTCAGACCGGGAAGGACTTACAACACTGGGTAAACTGGCCCGAAGGCACTGCATGGTTTCCACGCCCGAAGGAAGCATCACGTTTTACACGCCCGAAGGCTCAGGTGTCCCGCAGCACAGGGGGGTTGAACCCACGCCCCCACCTTAAGAGGCGAGGGATTCAACCACTAAACCAGGCTTCTGGGACCATAGCATACAAGAGTTTGAGGTCTTTTTATGCTTCCATATTCAATGGAGTGTCAATGAAGAAGCAAGAATGGAGTGTCAACGAAGAATGCATGAATCTTCTTCGATAATAAATTAAGGGAAGTACCATCAAGCTTCTTTTATTTTCATTCTATCATTCTTTTGTATCAAGTTTTTGGGAGATGAAAGGTTCTCCGTCATAAAAGCAATTAGTGTGTATTTTTTCTTCTACACATAAAACGTTTCTACTATGTTTTCCATTGATTCTTTGTAGGTTAAACCTAAGCATCCATTGAGCATTATTAAGCAATGATAGAAACATAAAGATGGAGGATGGCACTTCTCAAACATCAAGGAAAGAATCAACTTTCTAGGCATATTTGGATCGATGGTTTGTACATTTGGTGCATGAATTTTTCATGCACAAAGAGCACCTTTGTGCAAAAATGCTAGTACATACATTCATAAGAACATGATTCTTTTTGCAAAAGTTTCTTTTTCATAGTAAAGAATGCATGTGTACAACATCCAATAGCCATGCATAAATATTGCATCCTTTAGTATGCATATATAAAATAAAGACATGGTATTGTAAATACATTCACATTAAGGCACACCAATAAGTATAAAATGCTTGACAAGCAAGTCAACAATGGAAAAGGTTGAATGACTCAAGCCTACTTCACCCCCATGCGAACACACAAACAAAGTCAAGAGATGGACGAAGCTCAATCTCTAGATAAATATCTACACTCTTTTTTTTCCTTTAAAACCATGGAGCATGCACAGTACGTTGTCATAGAAATGAACTCATAAGCAAATGCCTAGATACCAGTGGCCTAGTTTGCTTGGCCACATAAACAATTGACATGGAAATGAATTGCACTATGCATCAAGTTAATATGGTTTTGGAAAGGAAAGATTGGACATGCATAAATATGGTCATGATTTAGGAGGAATGCATCTAATGCGTTGTCGCAACTTGCATATATAAAGTTGCATGGGAATTTAACACCATCCTCAAAATGAACAAAGTTCCAAATTGGAACATGCACAAGGAGGGATTCAATTTATGAACCTTATGCATGCTAGATATTTTCCAATAAAGGTGTAAATGTCTTGGCATAAACGAAAGTATGCATTTAGAATGTATAACATGGGTTTGAGGGTTAAGAGGGAGATTTGCTTTATTCAAGCTTGAGTTCGGTTATGAAATCCATTAAAGGAATAATGGTAGTTGAGCCAATTGGCCATATTAGAACTACCATTCACTTCCTATAGGATTGGCTTATTATAAGCCAAGGAATATACATTACAAAGAAACTTGAAATTTAAAGTCCCTCTTTTGGAGTATAAAATTCCATAAAAACCCATGGCATGCCTAATTAGCAAGGCGTAGACTTAAGGCAATAATACCAAAATTTTCTCTCTTAAGACACCTACTTTCAAGCTCTAAGAAAGAGAAAATATGATCAATTTAGTTTTGGAAGATAGAAGTATTGGTTCTCCTATTCAAGAAAGTTCTTGGTTTGAGAGAATTGAAGAACTATTTGGAGCTTTCTATTTTTCTCTTCCAACAAAATGTAAGGCTTGAAGAGAAGGTAAAACTCAAGGGTTGTGATAAACCCTAAATACCATTTAAAATGGTAAAATAGCATTACCATCTACTTCAGTATAAATATTTGATTGGCAAGTCAACTATTCTCTGTTCAGATTACTCATTATTCCAAAAAAGATGATATCTAGTTGAGATATAAATTAGTTCTATTATCAAATTACATAAAAAGGATCTTCTAGAGTATATATGAATCAAGGAATAATTGAAAAGTCAATTTTGAGACTATTCTTGTCAAGTTGAAATTACAACCAAGACTTGCTAAGTTAAGATTTCATTGTGACATGAGCAACATGTTGATATATTTAGGTAGTCCGCGATCTGAGCTTGTTTCGGCCTCCAAATGCACTATCATAGCACTTGTGTAGGCTATTTCATCTTTTGTGCCAAAGATATTGCAAGAGAATGAGGATTACGACCACCACGTGCTAGAGAGATGGCTCTCCTCCCAACCAAATGCCTCTATATATAGCTCTCTCAGGGGACTGCCTTCTTGGGCAGGTGGATACTAACCATCCATGTGTCGACCATGTAACTGCATGTGCACCAAGTGTTCCAGTTAATGCGAGTTAACTCAGTGGATGCTTCTAGAAGACTCTAGATCTCTTTGGGCAAAATACTCTTCCCATGTCCCCCATGGGAATTGAACACAAGACCTCCTCCTTCACATCCTTGAGACTTAACCACTAAGCTAAACTTGTTGACAAGAGCATAAGACCTCCTAGTAACTCTAAACTCAAGATCTTTGGTCATACACACGGATGACCAAACGGTGTCCGATTTGAGATCTGTCTGAATCGGACGATTCCATAGATCATAAACTTACTTTATTACAAATATATACATGTTTCAATTCATCAATATAAGCATCTCAAAGTCTGCTACATGTTTAACAGAACTCATTAGGGTAGTTTTGTTCAACTTTTTCAGATACAATCATTTTTCTGCATCAAGGTATTTTAGTTAGTGACCATGGTTGAAAGCAGTGATGTATTTCATATGTTGGCTTTTTAGGATAAGTTGGATGGTACAAATTACCCATTGTGGGCTTATATTATGCATCATGTATTGGTCACAAAAGGACTATGGAATATTGTGCAGGGTGTTCAAAAACATCCTATTACACTTGCAAATACACGTACTGAAGCTGATGCAGACGGCATTGAAGATGATGATATTCTTCATGTTCTTATTCGTGCTACAATTGTTGTTGCACCTGTTGTAGGGAAAATTCATTAGGATGGCGGAGATGCTCAGACACATGCATTGATAGCTTGTCTGTCAAATGTTCCATTATTCCTCACATTCACTCTTGCTAAACAACTAAGGATTCTTGGGATACACTTACCACATTGTACCAGGCTAGGAATGAGGCTCATGGTGCTTACCTCGAAAAATAGTTGGAGAGTGAGCATATGAATGAAGGTGATTCTATGGACAATTTTCAAACAAAGATCAAAGATTTGAAGGAACAATTAATTTTTGCTGATGAAGTCTTTCCTGACAATTCACTTGTGCAGACTGTTTTGAATATTCTTCCCTACTCATATCAGGGTTTTTCTTCTACTCTTTGTTTGGTGATGAAAGGGAATCGAAATGCCTTAACATTTGAAGATTTAGTTTTTGTTCTGATGTAAGAAGATCAGTTTAGGCAGAACAGGTCTATTATGTGTGTTGCAGATCAAGCTTTCCTAGCTAGTCAGAAGGGCAAAGGTAAGTGGAGCCCGTCTACTAGTAAGCAGAAATCTACAAATGCTACACACTCGAAGAAGGAAGACAAAGATGATAAAAAATCAAAAAAGCAAAAATTGTTTTGCAAATATTGTAAAGCAAATGATCATGTCATTAAGAGCTATCCAAAACTGGCTGCTAAAGAGGCTAAGAAGTGTTGAAGTTAGACGTCTGCGGAAGCACGTGAACAACACAAGGAAGAAGAAGAAGCTTGGAGCACAAACATACAATACTGAATGTATTACTAGAGAATGTACAAAGATAAGTAGCCCATTAGGGCAATAGGCGTATATACAAGCCGTGGGAAAAAAACCTCCTAAAGAGGGAGAAAAGTGCCTCGGCGGTCCTAGTGTGTTCACACACATCACTACCTAAATATATCAACAAATCCCCCCTGGGAGTGATGCGGTGAACAAGGAGCTGGCACTCATGTATAAGGAAGTGCCAAGCTATGTGGAAATCACTCCACAAAAGGAAGTAAGCCCAAAGCTTTGCGGAAAGCTTCAAACTTCTCCCTAGGTAGAGCCTTCGTGAAAAGGTCTGCAATGTTCTCCTGCGTGGGCACATATGCCAAGCTGATCTCCCCAGCAGAGAACCTCTCCTTGACATAGTAATAATGCACCTCAATGTGCTTAGTGTGAGCATGGAACACAGGGTTCCTCGCAACTGCCAATGCGCTCTGAATGTCAGTGAAGATGGTGGTGGAAGAAGACTGGCCAACACCCAAATCAGCCATAAGGCGTCTGAGCCACACACACTCAACAGTTGTTGTGAAAGCTACCCTATACTCAGCCTCACAACTGGAAGTGGCCACAGTAGGCTGCTTCTTGCTCAACCAAGATATACATGAGCTACCAAGCATGAAGCAAAAACCAATGGTGGACACACAAGTGTCATAGCAACCAGCCCAATCTGAGTCAGAAAAAGCATGCAAATCTGGCGGTAGTGATCCCCCCTTAGGATAAAACAACCCAAGTAGCTGAGTACCACTCAAGTAGCAAAAGATGCGCTTAACCGCCTTCGAATGCGTGACTCCTGGGCAATGCATAAACATGCTCATCTGTGAGACAGCAAACTGAATATCTGGCCGAGTAATGCATAAGTAAATCAAGCATCCAACAGCCTGCTAATAGAGAACAACATCAAATGCATCTCCAGAATCATGAAGACTCAATCGTAAACCTGTCTCCATAGGAGTGGCAATAGGCTTACAGTCTTCAAGGCCAAAACGCTGCAATAATGTGTCAATATATTTTGTTTGACACAAAGCCATTCCACCATCAACTTGCATAAACTGAATGCCCAAATAGTGATGCAAATGCCCCAAATCAGACATCTTAAATGAGGCATGCAAACTAGCCTTGAAATTGCAATATGCTTCTCAATAGGACCAGTGAGCAGCATGTCATCAACATAGACGACAATGATCAGAAGCACATCATTAGCACGCTTAACATATAAGGTGCTTTCAGTTGGACTGTTCTCAAAACCATGTGCAACCAGATAGGCATGTATCTTCTCTTACCAAGCACGTGGTGCTTGCTTTAAACCATATAATGCCTTCTTTAACCTGCACACCTGGTTTTCATGCCCTTTTTGCACAAAGCCACGGGGCTGAAAAACATACACTTCTTCATGCAAGTCACCATTCAGAAATGTTGTTTTAATGTCCAATTGATGTACATTCCAACCATGATGGGCTGCAAGTGCACAAATGCTCTGAACAGTAGTTATACGGCATGTAGGTGCAAAGGTCTCATCAAAATCAATGCCTCTTTCCTGCGCATAATCCTTTGCAACAAGCCTAGCCTTATGCCTGTCAACTGTACCATCAGGTTTATGCTTCAGCTTGTATACCCACTTAGTGCCAATGGCCTTCTTGCCAGGAGGCAAGTCACATAAAGACCATGTACCATTCTTCATTATAGCATCATATTCAGATTGCATAGCAGCCATCCAATTTTATGAATTCTATGCTTCATCAAAAGAAACAGGCTCATTCTCATCACAGAGACTAGACGCAGCCATAGCGTAGCAATCAAATGCAAAGGAGGCACTATGAGAGCCTGAACGAGTACGATATGACAAAGGTGCATATAATTTGCTGTCACGCAAAGTCTGTACCAGCCATTTTGGCATAGTTTTTGCCTGCTCAATATCAGCTCTCTCATCAACAAGTGCATCATGTAAATCTGCATCAAAAATAGAATGATCTGCATCATCATATGAAACCTGCAAAGGTTGAGAAGTTGCCTCATTAGGACCAGCACTAGACTGTCCACCTGTAAAAAGAGGCATCAAAGTATCATACATGTCTTTGGAGCTAACAGATGTCTCCTTAGTACATGAAAGCAATGGCTGAATAGCATCTTCCACAAAGACAACATCACGGCTAACCAGAATGCGTTTAGTCTGTGGATGATACAGACGATAGCCTTTACTTTCAGAACTGTACCCAATAAAAATACATTTTACTGCCTTATCATCCAATTTTCTACGATGTTGTTCAGGCACTGATGCATATGCCAAACAACCAAAAACATGCAGATGAGCAACATATGGCTTGCAGTCATGCCAAGCCTCATATGGAGTGATAGATTGCAGCGCTTTAGTGGGACACCTGTTCAGTACATATGCTGCACACATGACAGCCTCAAGCCAGAAACTATGTGGTAAAGCTTGACTCTTGACCATGCACCTCGCCATCTCCATGAGTGACATGTTCTTTCGTTCAGCAACTCCATTCTGTTGAGGTGTATACAGCACTATACACTGGTGTTTTATCCCATGTTCAGCCAGAAATGCATTAAAATCAGAAGACATATATTCCCCCCATCGATCAGAACGGAGGGTGCCCATTTTACATGCTGACAGATTTTCAGCCAAAACCAAAAACTGTTTAAAGCACATGAACACTTCAGACTTTGCTTTGAGTGGATATACCCATGCATGCCTGGAAAAATCATCAATGAAAGTCACGAAGTAAAGGTAATTCCCAAAAGAGGGTGTCTGCATAGGACCACAGACATCACTATGTACAAGCTGCAATTTCTGCGTAGCCCGAATTGAACCATCTTTTGGAAAGGATGAACGCTGCATTTTGCCCAAAATACAGCCTTCACATACATGTTTTCCAGGTGCCTCAAGCTTGGGCAAAGAAGACACCATATCAGATTTTTGCAGGCGTAGCAAACTAGCAAAATTCAGATGACCAAAGCGTGCATGCCAAAGCTTTGCATCTGACATAGCCTGAGAATCATGAACTGCACATGCTGAATCATTCACAGATCTTTCATAGTCTATGAGCTTATACAGCCCATGACATAAAATGCCAGAAGCAATAATCACATCGCCATTTGATAGATCATGAACTGTACACCTGTCATCAACGAATTTCACAACCAAGCCAATCTTGGCTAATGCAGAAACTGATAACAGATTCTTCTTGATCCCTGGCACAAATAAAGCATCTGACAAGGTGAAAGAACTACCATCAGCAGTAGTCAGAATGATCTTACCAACTCCCATAACAGGATAAGAGGATTTGTTGGCGCATGTGACAGTATTCCCTGTAGGGGCAGGCTCGAGTGAAGAGAAGAAACTGCGCTGCGAGGTAATATGTTTGGTCGCCCCACTATCAAAGTACCAAACATCTGAGTCCACTGCAGACATGCACTGCTCATGAGAAGATGGGTCAAAACTGCAAACAGTAGTAAACGCCCATTCTTCTTCCTGCACAAGATTAGCAGACTCTGTTTTTGGTGTAGAGGCTTCTGTAACAACCATTCTAGCCTCCTTTTTCTTTGCCTCTTTTGCAGCTAGTTTTGGACAGTTCTTTATGATATGATCATTCCCTTTACAGTACTTGCAAAACAATTTCTGCTTTTCTGATTTCTTCTCATCTTTATCCTGGTTCTTCGAATGTGCAGAATTTGCATATTTTTGCTTACTAGTAGAAGAGCTCCATTTTCCTTTGCCCTCTGACTAGCCAGGAAAGCTTGATCTACAACACACATAATGGACCTGTTCTGCCTGGACTGATCTTCCTGCAACAGAACAGAGACTAACTCCTCAAATGATAAGGCATTCGGATTGCCTTTCATCATCAACCGAAGAGTAGAAGCAAAACTCTGATATGAATCAGGAAGACCATTCAGAACGGTCTGCACAAGTGAGCTTCGAGACACTTATACTGGCAAACAGAAACTGGTATATACCTTTGGCACAAAAAGACAAAATAGCCTGCACAAGCGCTACGATAGTGCGTTCGAAGGCCGAAACGAGCTCAGATCGCGATTTCGGCACCACATAGCGAAGCTGTTTTGATCTCGGAAACATGCTGAGTATGCTCACCAAAATTCGTGCGACTCTGAGACTGCAAACGGAGGAGTGTCGACGGCGCCTTAGATGAAGCGACGACCTGCTGTGATACCAATTGTTGGAGTTAGACGTCTGCAGAAGCATGCGAACAACACAAGGAAGAAGAAGAAGCTTGGAGCACAAACACACAATACTAAATGTATTACTAGAGAATGTACAAAGATAAGTAGCCCATTAGGGCAATAGGCGTATATACAAGCCGGGGGAAAAAAACCTCCTAAAGAGGGAAAAAAGTGCCCCGGCGGTCCTAGTGTGTTCACACACATCACTACCTAAATATATCAACAAGAAGAAAGAGGCCGGAATGGTTGTTGCAGAGGCCTCTACACCGAAAACATAATCTGCTAATCTAGTGCAGAATGAAGAATGGGTGTTTACTACTGTTTGCAGTTTCGACCCATCTTCTCATGAGTAGTGTATGTCTGCATTAGATTCAGATATTTGGTATTTTGATAGTGTGGCAACCATACATATTACCTCGTAGCACAATTTCTTCACGTCACTTGAGCTTGCCCCTACAGGGAATATTATCACATGCACCAACAACTCCTCTTATCCTTTCATGGGAGTTGGTAAGATCATTTTGACTACTACTGATGGTAGTTATCACATTGTCGAATGCTCTATTTATGCCAAGGATCATGTCATGGATAAAGGAAACCATCCTGAATCTCAGATTCCATGTGAATTCTATATCTCATGATTGATTCAGAATTTGGGGAAAGTAATGTTTCCATTACGTCCCGAATGTGCCACAACCCTAAGATTGACTGTCTTCTTGCTTGATTCTAACATCCAGAGACCATGCTTCGAATTGATGACATCATCGATGACATCCTCAATTCGTAACCACCTTAGAACCGCCCTTGGAAAACCTATATAAGGAGGGGTTGGCCACATTCATAATCAGTCTTTCCAATACCAGTCTTGGGAGCTCAAGGAGTCATGACCACCAAGTAAGTACTCTCCAAGTTCCAGTTCCAGTTCTTGTTTTGTTCCTTGTTCCAGTCTTGTCTAGTCTAGTTCTTGGACATCATGTCTTGTCCTCTTGTAATCTCGTAGTACGAGATCTTGCCAAGTTCTTTCTTATATTCAGTTCATCTCCCAGAAGGGAGTTCTTGTAATCCAGACATCTTGTCTCATACTTACGATCTCGAGTTGTGGGATCTCTTGTATCATCTCTAGTCCAATTTTCCATACCTATTGGTCTCGGGTTGTGGGACGTCTTGAATCAGCTATGTCTTCTTGTATTATTTTGCCTACGTGGGTGTTCATGTAATCATAAGTGTATTTCTGAAATCTTTTCTAGTGAAGTCAGAGAGCACAATCTAGTGCTCCCCTGACATTTTGGCAAGACTAGCTTCTATCCAAGACCAGGCATCATGGAGAACGCTTATGAACAGATGTAGCATCACTTCAGAGTCTCCAACAACAAGTCGAAGACCTAAGCCATTGACAGACACAAGTCGAGATGGGACATTCAGTGCATGTAGGTGCACTCCTCCAAGAATTACAAGAACGAATTGGGAGTCTTCAAGCAAATCAAGGGAGTATTCAAGTGAATCAACGGCCTAGTACATCATTTATGAGGGAACCCAAGATTTGCATGCCAGAAAAGTTCGATGGGGATCGCACAAAGTTTTGTGTATTTCTCCAGCAAGTTAAATTGTACATCCGTATGCAACCTGATAGATACCCTGACAATGCATCCAAGGTGGGGTTTATTGGAAACTTGCTCTATGGCCAAGCATTATCATGGTTTGCCCCAATCTTGGAGAAGAACATGGTAGTACTTCATGACTATGAGGGGTTTCTTCGAGAACTCACCGCCACATTTGGAGATGAAGACACAAGTCGAGTAGCAGAAGCAAAACTTCGGAAGTTACATCAAGGTAACCGCCCTGCCTCTACCTATGCATCTGAATTTAGGCAGTTGATATGTGATCTGACTGAAGCATAATCCAGACATTAATTGGGAAAATAATAAAGTCACCCGTCGAGATATCCAAAAGAACCCAACATATGTCGAAGCCAAAGCCTTCATACATGCGGTAAGGAAGGAACCTACATATATGATCTATGCCATACCAGCTCAAGAATCCAAGAAAGATGATCCAGTGCAGCTACCCAATCAATACAAAGGCTTTGAAGATGTGTTTGAAAAGAAGAATGCAAATATCCCCCCAGAGCATAGACCTTATGATTGTCCCATAGATCTTCGAGAGGGAGCACAAGCACCCTTTGGACCAATCTACAGACTATCTCCAGAGGAACTTACAGAACTATGCAAGAACATTGATGAGAATCTAGCAAAGGAGTTTATCAAACACTCGAAGTCTCCAACAGGGGCTCCTATTTTATTTGTAAAGAAGAAGGTTGGGACTCTCTGGATGTGTGTAGACTATCGGGGATTGAATAAAGTCACTATAAAAAACAGATACCCTCTACCACTCATATCAGAGCTCTTGGAACACCTTGGAAAAGCAAAATTCTTCACAAAGATGATCTTCGAGGCACTTACAACCTTGTCAAGATCAGATAAGGAGATGAATGGAAGACAACATTTTGAACAAGGTATGGCCATTTTGAATATATAGTTATGCCATTCGGTCTTACAAATGCTCCAACTGTCTTCCAACATATGATGAATGATATCTTTTGAGAATATTTAGATGATTTTGTTGTAATATACCTTGACGATATCTTGATATTCTCCAAACATCTAGAGGATCATGAATGTCATGTAAAGATAGTCCTAGAGAAACTAAGAGAAAAAGGATTATATGCAAAATTGGAGAAGTGCTCTTTCCATAACACATAAGTGGAATTTTTAGGGTACATTGTATCAGATAAAGGAATTTTTATGGACCCGAAGAAGATTGAAACAATCCTTGATTGGGAACCACCTTCATGTGTTCGAGATATACAATGTTTTCTGGGGTTTGCTCATTTCTACAGGATATTCATCAGAGATTACTCCAAGATAGTGACACCTCTTACCAAGCTTACAAGGAACTCTAAATTCTCATGGACCAAAGAAGCAGAAAAAGCCTTCCAGACCTTGAAATCAGCATTCATTACTGCTCCAATTCTAGTTCATCCTGATTCTAGTAAGCCCTTCCTCCTAGAGACATATGCATCTGACTTTGCCGTAGGGGCCATTCTTTCCCAATATGGAGATGATGGGCACCTACATCTAGTTGCATATCATTCAAGGAAATTTTCCCCTCTAGAAATTAATTATGAAATTCATGATAAAGAACTTATGGCCATAGTGGACACGTTTGATACCTGGCGTCACCATCTAGAAGGAGCAATGCATAAAATTACTGTATATACACATCACAAGAACCTAGAGTATTTTATGACCACCCACATCCTCAATAGAAGGCAATATCAATGGAGTAACTTTCTATCCAGATTCGATTTTGTCATCACATACCGTCCAGGATGTCAGCAATGTCATTCAGATGCCTTGTCCAGAAGATCTTACCTTGCACCAAAGAAGGGTGAAGAGGCCTTTGATCAACAAGAGAGCATATTCCTCAAGCCTGAGCATCTCCAGTTAGCAGCTATCTCTTCAACCCATCATAAAGATTCAGTCTTGAATCATTTGATCCGTGAGAATCTACCACAAGATGAATTGTTTTGTAATGTTAAGTAGAAAGCTCAAGAAGGAAAAGTCCAAGAAGTAAATGAATTTCAAGAAAAGGACGGATTACTATTCTATAGGAACCTGTTGTATATCCCTCCAGGAAAGCCCAAGATCCAAGTACTTCAACAACATCATGACAACCTTGCAGCAGGACATTTTGGAGTAAATAAAACAATAGAACTCATATCAAGGGATTTTTGGTGGCCTCAAATATGGAAGGAAGTCAAAGAATATATTCGAACCTGTGACACTTGTAATAGATCTAAGGTACCGCGACATAAACCTCATGGCCTCTTACAACCTTTACCTATTCCAAAAAGGCCATGGGCTTCATTGTCTATGGATTTCATCACAGATATACCAAAGTCAGATAAGTATGATGCCATTCTTGTGATTGTGGATAGATTTACAAAGATGGCACACTTCATTCCAACTACAAAGGCAATCACAGGTGCAGTCACTACTAGACTTTTTCTCAGATACATCTTTAGGCTCCATGGATTGCCTGATGATATTGTCAGTGATCGAGGTCCACACCATATCTAGCTTTTGGAACAGTCTTTGCAAGCTCCTTAGTGTTCAAGTTAAACTATCTAGAGCAAATCATCCACAGACTGATGGACAAACAGAACGGATGAATCAAGTCCTAGAGCAATATCTCCATTGCACTAGCAACTATCACCAAAATGATTGGTTTGAGTTGTTACCCTTTGCAGGTTTGCCTATAACAATAGTGTTCATGCATCTACTAAGAAAACTCCCTTCTTTGCAAACTATAGACAACATCCAAGGATGGATATACAACTCTCAAATCATGTCAAGAACCCAGCTGCTAGAGACAAAGCCCAGTACCTGATGGACATTCACAAATAACTCAAGGAAGAGATCCATAAAGCTCAACAACAATATAAGTACTATGCAGATCAACATCGTGTCTACAATCCATCGTATCAAATTGGGGATAAAGTATGGTTACTCAGAAACAATTTGCAAACTTCAAGGCCTTGTGCAAAGTTAGATCATCAAAGATTTGGTCCATTTACCATCTTGGCCAAGATTAATCCAGTCACCTTCAAGCTCCAGCTACCAAGTACCATGAGAATACATCCAGTTTTCCATGTATCCATGTTGGAACCATATCAGATTTCACCATTGAAAGGGGAGAGACCTAGTCCTTCATCACCTATCAAGATTGATGATCATGAAGAATTTGAAATCGAGCATGTCCTAGATTCGAGAATATCCCGAGGAATATTAGAGTACCTTATTCATTGGAAAGGGTGACATCAGTGATCCTACTTGGGAACCTGCAAAAAACCTTCAAAGAGCACCAATCAAGGTTCGAGAATTCCATAAGAGAAATCCAATGAAGCCGAGACCAGCGAACATGACCGCTCCTCGTGGAACTTATCACTTGGGGGCAGGTAATGTCATCGACAAAGGAAACCATCCTGAATCTCACATTCCATATGAATTCTATATCTCACGATCGGTTCATAAGGAGTTCTTGTAATCCAGACATCTTGTCTCATACATACGATCCCGGGTTGTGGGATCTCTTGTATCATCTCTAGTCCAGTTTTCCATACCTATTGGTCCCGGGTTGTGGGACGTCTTGAATCAGCTATGTCTTCTTGTATTATTTTCACTACGTGGGTGTTCTTGTAATCATAAGTGTATTTCTAAAATCTTGTCTAGTGAAGCCAAAGAGCACAATCTAGTGCTCCCCTGACAAATCAAGAAGAATCTGTTATCAGTTTCAACTTCAGCCAAGATTGGCTTTGTTGTGAAATTTGTTGATGACAGATGTATAGTTCATGATTTGTCAAACGGCAATGTGATTATTGCTTCTGGCATTTTATGTCGTGGGTTGTATAAGCTCATAGACTATGAAAAATCTATGAATGATTTAGCATGTGCAATACATGATTCTCAGGTTATATTAGATGCAATGCTTTGGTCATCTGAATTTTGCTAAATTGCTATGCCTACAAAATCTGAAATGGTAACCTATTTGTCCAAACTTGAGGCACTCGGTAAACATGTTTGTGAAGGTTGTATTTTGGGCAAAATGCAACATTCACTCTTTCCAAAAGATGGTTCAATTCGAGCTACTCAAAAATTGCAGCTTGTACATAGTGATGTATGTGGTCCTATGCAGACACCTTCTTTTGGAAACTATCTTTATTTCATGACTTTCATTGATGATTTTTTCAGGCATGCATGGGTATATCCATTGAAAACAAAGTCCAAAGTATTTATGTGCTTCAAACAATTTTTGGTTTTGATTGAAATCTATCAGCATGTAAAATGGGCACCCTCTGTTCTGATCGAGGGGGGAGATTTATGTCTTCTGACTTTAATGCATTTCTGGCTGAATATGGGATAAAACATCAGTGCAGAGTGCCACATACACCTCAATAGAATGGAATTGCTGAACAAAAGAACAGGTCACTCATGGAGATGGCGAGGTGTATGGTCAAGAGTCAGGCTTTACCACATAGTTTCTAGCTTGAAGTTGTCATGTGTGCAACATATGTACTTAACAGGTGTCCCACAAAAGCATTATGGTCTATCACTCCATATGAGGCTTGGCATGGTCGTAAGCCATTTGTTTCCCACCAACGTGTTTTTGGTTGTTTGGCATATGCATTAGTGCCTAAACAACATCGCAGGAAATTGGATGATAAAGTAGTAAAATGTATTTTTGTTGGGTACATTTTTGAAAGCAAAGGCTCTCGTCTGTATCATCCATAGACTAAACACATTTTGGTTATCTATGATGTTGTTTTTGTGGAAGATGCTATTCAGCCTTTACTTTCATGTATGAAGGAGACATCTATTAGCTCCAAAGACATGCATGATACTTTGCTGCCTCTTTTACGAGTGGACAATCTAGTGATGGTCCTAATGAGGCAACTTCTCAGCCTTTGTAGGTTTCATGTGATGATGTAGATCATTCCATTTTTTATGCAAATTTACATGATGCACTTGTTGATGAGAGAACTGATATTGAGGAGGCAAAAACTATGCCAAAATGGCTTGTGCAAACCTTGTATGACAGGAAATTAGATGCACCTCTATCATATCGTTCTCATTCATGCTTTCAGAGTGCCTCTTTTGCATCATATTGCTATGCTATGGCTTCCTGTAGTCTCTATGATGAGAATGAGCATGTTTCATTTGATGCACAAAATTCTAAAAATTGGATGGCTACTATGCAATCTGATGATGATATAATCAAGAATGGTACCTAGCCTTTGTGTAACTTGCCTCCTAGCAAGAAGGCTATTGACACTAAGTGGGTATACAAGCTAAAGCGTAAGCCTGATGGAACAATTGACAAGTATAAGGCTAAGGTTTTTGCAAAGCGTTATGCACAGGAAAGAGGCATTGATTTTGATGAAACCTTTGCTCCTACATGTCGAATGACTATTGTTCATAGCATGTGTGCACTTGCAGCTCATCATGGTTGGAATGTACATCAGTTGGACATTAAAACTGCATTTCTAAATGGTGATTTGCATGAAGAAGTGTACGTTTTTAAGCCCCATGGCTTTGTGCAGAAAGGGCATGAAAACCAAGTGTGCAGGTTACAGAAGGCATTATATGGTTTAAAGCAAGCACCACGTGCTTGGTATGAAAAGATACATGCCTATCTGATTGCGCATGGTTTTGAGAATAGTCCAACTGAAAGCACCTTATATGTTAAGCGTGGTAGTGATGTGCTTTTGATCATTGTTGTGTATGTTGATGACATGCTACTCATTGGTCCTCATGTCAAGCATATTGATTTGCATGCCTCATTTCAGATGTCAGATTTGGGGCATTTGCATCATTATTTGGGCATTTAGTTTATGCAAGCTGATGGAGGAATGGCTTTGTGTCAAACGAAATATATTGACACATTATTGGAGGGTTTTGGCCTTGAAGATTGCAATAACAAATATATTTAGGTAGTGATGTGAGTGAACACACTAGGATCCCTGAGGCACTTTTTTCCCTCTTTAGGAGGTTTTTTTCCTCCGACTTGTATATACGCCTATAGCCTAAGGGGTTACTTATCTTTGTACATTCTAGTGGTAATACATTTAGTATTGTGTGTTGTGCTCCAAGCTTCTTCTTCTTCCTTGTGTTGTTCATGTGCTTCCACAGACCTCAAACTCCAACACAACAGTTATGCTTTACAATGGAAAAAACACTTACAAGTCTAAGAAATAATAGCTCTTACTTGATTAGACTAGAACAAGGTTTGATACAAAGATTCTAGCCAAGTTTACCTTTACTAAATTGGAAGTGTAAGTTAGATGGTATGGGACGTCTAGGTTTACATTACCACCTAAGTAGTTTCGATGATATGAGACATCAAATTCATGGGTAATCCAAATTTGAAACTTTGCCATATTTGTTCAACAAGCTTGGAGGAAAGTTAAAAGCTCAGAACATTTCTTTTAACTAGGGGGAACAATAAGAGATTGAAAATAAACTCTTTAAAATTCTATTGAAAGAGCACAATTTTCAATGTATCCTTAGGTAGTTTCAAGGATGAAAACTCTTAAGGAGGGGAGAAAGTCCCCAAGAATTTATACCTTATGTCTTAAAAAGACCAAATAATCTTTTGCAAGTTAAAAGATATGCAAGAAATAGATAAAGTTGAAGTACTTCCTCACATTCTAGTGCTTCATCCATCGTTCATTATATCGTCCAACTAAATGAAGTTCTCAAGGGTTGGGAGTTCTCAAAGAACCCCAATGCAAGAGAAGACTCTCATAGACCGTAAGGATTGTATGAATCCTAAGTAGGTTAGGAAAGGAAGTTGTATGATATCCCCAAGTAAAACCCATGGGTAAATCTTGGAATATGATGGGATCTATTCGAGAAAGACCTAGTCTTATCTCTTATTTTGGCTAAAGAAGAGACGAAAAGCCAAAAGACTCAAGTAGGGAAAAGATCAAGTCAAACTTTAAGTTTGATAACACACCACATTGAATGATCAACCAAATATTTAAGGAAGATTAGTAGTGGTGTATCTAAGCACCTTAGTGATTGCTCTCATAATTTGGTACCATATTTGGTAGCAAATGAAGGGCATTAAAAAGAACAGAGAAGGTGAGAAGGTATAGAGACATAGTTATGTGGATTGGATGAAGAACCTAATGGTATGGGACGATGGGTACTTTTTCTTGATGGTCAGAAGAAAAAGGACTCATGATCCAAATTATGGAATACGTAAGGAAGATAATGTCTAGGAATAGCCATCTTCTTCAATTATCCTCTCAAAGGAAGAAGAATCCTTCCAACAAGATACTAAAGGGTCTTTATCTCATAGAGAATTAGAAATGAAGAGAAGATCAACTTCTTGGAGTTGAAAGTAAAGTCCAAAGGTTGAAGCTCTAAAAACTTCATAAGAAAGTTATGACTTGGAGTTCAAGGAACATAAAGATGATCTTAGGCTGAGCTTGAAAGAATGATGAGAAAGATCATCCTCTGGATACTTGATAGTTCAAGTCAACGAAAAGAATTACAGAGATCTAGTTACGATATAAGACATCTTAGAACATATCTAGAATATAAAGGAGAGAATTTTAGAAGGATCAAGAAAACCTTGAAGGTTTGAGATGCAACTAAAGATCCATAAGGATTAAGTATTGAAGAAATGGTTAGAATAATCTATTCCTACTCATGAACTTAAAGATAGCATGATCTTTTACACTATGAGTTCTCATATGGGGACGTAGTTATAAAGATCTTAATCTTTTTGGAAGAACAAGTAAAATAGATTTCAACCAACTGGAGTCTTCAATAGTTAGATTGATCCCTTCGGGTTCTAGTTTCTTAAAGTGGATGCTCAAAACTATGTAAAGTTTTGAAAGAATATTTGAACCCACTTTTAATAAGCTATTCAAACTCTCTCCAAAAGTGAAGATGACATTATATCCTCTTAGAATTAGATAGATAATACACCTATACCATTCTATTGGTTGGTCACGAAATTATAAAAACAGATTCCCCTCTATTTTGGAGGCAAATTATAAACAAGTAAATCCACCCATTTTACTAAGCCTAAAGGTACAAAGTATGTATACATATAACATGAAGTGATTTGGGTAGAGATTATAAAAGATTAATCTTCCTTTCACAACAAGATGGATTCTGACTTGATAGTTGAATATGATAAGGAAAGTCTTAGCAGTATTCATCTAATTTGCTAGCTTCATGCACAAGTCATTCATATAAATGGATCGAGATAGCAATGTAGCTGAAGACACTTTGGATCCATCTTATTCACATGTTTGGGATATGGAAGCTCAAGTGACACATAGTTTAAACAAGGTCATAGATGTTCTGTTCCACCCTTTTCATTCTTTCCATACTTTGTGTTTTGAAATAGGTCTATTTTCATGTGCAAAACCAGATGGAGCTTTTAATGATTAGCACAAGAATCATAGCACACATGGATTCTCCTCTTTTCAGATTCACTAGGGATAGAATTCCCTTTTGAATTAAGAGGGGGACTTAGAGAGATGAAAACCATGACCCTTGAGATGGAACATGGGGCACGGGGAAATGCCCCAAGGTATATGTCTCCACTCATTTCTGAGGACGAAAATGCTTATGGGGGGGGGATGTTGTATAATGACTTGGATCTAAAGAGTAGAAACCTTGGCTTTCTAGGTGTGAAACCCTTGGGATTCATGGTTTATTTATCCCTTTTAGATGGGTCTTGAACCTTAGGGCTAATTCTCTAAGGTTGAGTACTTTAGGCTTGATTGGAAGCTTCTCCTAGCCAATTGGTTTGTATGTGAGAGCTTGGAGAGTCTTCTTTAGAAGCCATGTGATCTCATGTGATATCATAAGCTTGGAGACCATGTGACCACCTTAGGGAACCATGCGATGGAAGGTACATATGTCCCCTTGAGAGGGACTTACCCCCTTGGATTTGGAGCTATATATTGGAGGGTTTGGTTGGGTGGAAAGTGCATCTCTCTTCCTGAGAGTGGTCTAGCTTTAATTTCTTAATTGATTCTTGTGAAGGCTATGGAGCTTCCACAACATTTTCACCAAGTCCCTTTACATGTTCATCTATGTTCAAGGCTTTGTCAAAACCCATACCTCTACATACCCTTTCTCTATGGCTTTCGTATGGGAAAACATGTATGTTCATCCCTTCATCTTCCTCTAATGGACTCAAGCAGCTCACTAATGATCTAAGTAAAAAATGAGTTATTGAGCATATGCATACAATGAAGAAAACCATCGACCACATTAAGTATTCCTTTCCTATAACTAGGCTCATAATCAAATTCATCGTTTGTGCCCATCATGCTCTTATGATATGTAAGGTTTGTTTTGACTAGAGAAACACTTATGCTCTCTTGATCAAACACTATGGTGCATCTGGAACCATATAAAATAACAATACCATTTCTTTGGAGCATGAATTACCATACACAAATTCTCCTCATCTACTAAGTACTTTCTTTGATAGGGGCTCTAGCTTCTTACCTCAAAGGACATGAACTAACTGTGTTATATTCAAAACACTCTAATAGAAAAAATCAATTGTGTCGATCTCAATCACAAATGGTTGACTGGGATCTGCTATGTGTAGTGTTTGAATTGTGACTATTGCCACCCAAAGCCTTCGCATGCTTTACTTTTAGGCTCTACCTAATGAAAGTTCTTCCCTTTCCCTTTTAATTGTTTCATCATAGTTACACATTTTTGGGCCTAATTCCTATTAATTTCTTTTATATGTGGTCACTCAAGATTACCTCTCACTTTATCAAGGTCATATGTGTTCTTTTAATGGCATCAGTGCCTACATGCTTATTGGTTGTAACTTTTCTTGAAAATGTCAATAAATCTCAAAATTGTTTATATCCCCAATAGCTACAACATTTTTGCAATTGGCATCATGGTTGCTATATGGTTAGGTATCAGATAAATGTTACCCATTGAGCTATCTCTAACCTTGGGCTTATTTTAGGTTTTTTCTTTTATTTTGTTACATAACTTGAAAACAATTGTGACACCTAAGGGGTAATTGTTGCATAATAATACTTCCTTGGATTCCATATTTAAAATGACATGCCCTAATTTTGATAAATCTTTCTTAAAGAGGTAAGATTTGGATTCATTTCAAAGAATTTACTTGGAAGACTCAAAGTTAGTGTTACTTCATAGTTTGACTATAAAGGAAAATATCCCTAGAAGATCTACTGAAAAATTTCATTGATAAAGTTTTAAAACATAGTTCAAGGGTTTTGTGAATATAATTGGAACATTGATGAGTCCAAAAGCATTGCCAAGGACTCATAATATTCATATCTAGTCCTAATCGTGATCATATAGTTATTATCCATCTTTATCCTTACTTGTTAATATCGTGATCTAAGGTCCAAATTTGTAAAATATTATGCTTTGTCTAATTGATCAAGTAATTCTTTCATGCTCAACATGGGAAACTTTTTTTTTTACGACATGGGAAACTTTTTTTTACGATTACTTTGTCGAGAGTCCCATGGAGAATTTCTAGATCAAATGAAACCCCTATCTAGGTATTCATCAACATGTTGTTCATCTCCTCATATTGTGCCTAAGTCAACACACAATCACATGTCCCATGGGGAATTTCTAGATCAAATGAAACCCTATCAGGTATTCATCAACATGTTGTTCATCTCCTCATATTGTGCCTAAGTCAACCTATAAGGTGGTTAGTACTAATGGGTTTTGTGTCACCAACTATTTCAATGGCATGGATAATGTCCCCTCTCTATTAGTTCATAATAAAAGAAAATCATACTTCAAAGCCTTAAACTCATTAATGGCATGCTCATGCAAAAAGGAATGATGAAACCTTCTAATAATGTTCACATACATATATTATCCATATGCATGAGAATCTACAAATGCAAGATCGTTTGAAATAGATAATTATAAATCATGCTCAAATCACTGTGAAATAAGTGCTCTAGCTCTTGTGATGAGATGAGAGGCATGTTGGGTACATTATCCTCACCTTGGATCAAATATGTGCTCCTATTCTTCATGAATTGTAGAATATCATCTTATAGTTGTGTTTTTGTGTATCACCTCGTCTCCATGACCACTTAGGCACACATGCTAAATCTATTTGCTCCTATTCATAATTTGCAAGTCAATGTGTTCTTTGTAACCTTGTAACTCAATCTTAAAATTGGGAAACAGAGTGAGTGTCATGTAGTTACTTGCCTTCTCCTTGCATCATAGATCACTCATGTCCCATGTACATTTTCATGTGAGTTAACTAAACCATGTGGCCTAATATGCAATGAACACATAAACTGACTTAGATTGCATATGTCTTGTTCCCATGCAAACCTTGATAAATTGCAACTACTATTGTCACATATAGGTAAGCTTTGCACTAAATGGACACTCTTGCTCCTTTTATCACTTAACGTAGTAGTGATTGCACCGTTTTGTTCTTCCCCCTCCTCATGTGGAGAGATCCATTGCCTGTGGTTTGGTTAGGGACATCTAGAAGGCATATCATCCTCTAACAACTCTACTTCTTTAGTTGTCTTCACACACATGTGGCATGAACTCTTGATTCTACAGCCCATCATGTAGCCCTTAAGAGACTCTTATTCCCTTTCTCTTTGGGCACTTACGCATCCATACACTTGTCTAGTGTGTGGAAGCCTTCCTTTTAGAGACCTTGATCTAATTATGTATAATATTGCACTTAGAATCAACCTTTGGTCTAAGGCTTTGTTACAAAGTATCTATGCATAAATGATTTTTAGATTAACCACTTTTGGCCTCATCTCTAAATACTAGATCCCTACATGGAATCCTTAACAATTGTGACCAGTGGAAACTCATTTAAGTCCTTGAAAACTTAAAATTCATTCAATTCATTAGGCGATAATTTTCCTCTTCTATAGTTTGTGCAATTCATTCAACAAGATACATCTCTGAGCTTTATCTCTAGAACTTTCATTGTTAAAACCCCTTTATAATTAAAAAAAATAGGGAATGTTTGCACGCTATCCATCATGAGTTTTTGTGATGAATAAAAATCATTTCAATCATGAATTACACGAAAATCTAAAAAGTGTAAGATATATTTCTGAATTGATGTGTATGAACACTTAGTATTCTCGGGGCACTTTTGTCCGTTATTAGGAGGTTTCTTCCCCATGACTTGTACATATGCCTAAACCCTAAAGGCATCTAACTTTTTCTTGTACTTTTTCACTTAGTAGTCACTCCATCTGTTGTTTCCTAAGATTTTTCTTTATCCTTGTGCTATTTGTGTGCTTTCATAGTCCTCAAAATCCAACAATTGGTATCGAAATAGGATGTCACTTTCTTTCAGGCATCGTTGACACCCTCTTGGTCATAATCTCAAAATTGCACAAAAATTGGTGAGCATACTCAGGATCATAGCAATTCAAAATAGCTTTGGTATGTAGCATTTTTTTTTTTTAAATAAAGGAAGTTCGGCCTTAGCCTACTCTCCGGACTTGAATTAAATAAAGGAAAATTACAAAAGAAGGGGGCTAGTGCCCACGGGATCCCCCAAATCCCATAGAGCGGGGAAGCTTTACAGAGTGTAGATGGCTTTACAAAAAAAGGTTAATCACCCTCATCACCCTCATGCGGGGCCACATGGGTAAAGTGTGTTCTGATCAAAAGGAAAACTTGATGACTCCTAAAGAAAAAGGGGGGGTTTCTTACAATTAACGATCCTTTTGCCAAGGAAGGAACAATGAGTACTCAATCGACCAGACTTTCGAGCATTCTAGAGAGTCACAATGCGACCACTCGCTTCTCCCAGTAGAGCTGGCTTCCAACTAGTATATTCTGATGACTAATTTTCATTCCAATGATCTTCCATAGCCTTTGTGGTAGGCCTTGGAAGTCTTACATGGAGTTATAGAGGAGGTTGATAAACCTCGCATCCCCATCATGTGGAGCCCACTTGGTTTTAAGCCTGTTGTTGACATATTGTAGCTCTTTGTGATGTTTGAAGGGGGGGGGGGTTTCTTACAGTTAGCAATTCTTCTGCGGAGAAGGAAAAGGGACTTCTCGATCGACACTCCTTGGGGGTATTGCCAAAGTTTGAGCACATCTTTCTCGCCAAATCTTCCAAAGGATCTCTCCCCTAATCGCATTCCAAACGCTTCAGAGCAACTGATCGCTTCACCAATGAGGGCTTGCTTCCAATTGATTTGTTCTTGGAGTCCCATAGAACGACCAAGGATCCTCCATAATCGAAGGGATTTAGGGCAAGCAGGAACAGGTAACCATATCCTCTTTGCTACAGCAACATCGCTTGCACCAGGTGGAACCCCACAGATCTTTTTAGCTTTTGCACTGGTCCATATTCCACGGTGTAGGATTTGCCATAGGAGAACCGACTTTTTGTTTTCAATAAGAGGGTGCCAGATAGACATAAATTTCATATCCCATCGAAGTCGTGTCAGTTGAGACACCATTTCTTGTTGAGACTGATGTGAATGTCATTGCAAGCTTCGACATATGGAAGCTTGGAGAGGCAATTACCATTATACCATTTAAGGCCCATTGGGTTCAGAGAGTCCTGCCCCATAAGTAGTCGGATTTAGATCGGTCCTAAGCGTGGCGTCTACTCAGTAAAACATTCCATTCCTTGTATG